>JADLZK010003894.1:0-277862 GCA_015847255.1 Hyparrhenia diplandra
GATCTGAGATTTATCGAGGCGCATTCATTGCACTAAGAACCTTGTTGTTACTTTTTTTTTTTGCAAAAGAAGATATATTAAGCATCAAGACGTTATATAGCCTTTTTCCCTAATACAAACCGAAACTCTCAAGAAAAAGAAAATTACAATTGAGTTCTCAAGATCCAATCTCATCTTTCTCGCCTCCCGATCTCCAAATTAGCCATCGACACCACCATGACGATCCACATGTCCACCCTTTGCTTTCCGCCAAGGAACAACAAGCATTGAAAAGCCGCGATCATCCATCGCCCAGATCACCGTTTAATCGATTTCGCTTGAAAGAAAATCGGCAAACCCCTTGGCAAAAGCCCTTGGCAAAAGGAAAGAGGAAAAGAAAATCACCATGACCAACGACCGAAAAAACATCCACCGCAGCCAGAAACCCAAAGAACGAGGAAGAACCACAAAACTCATGAGGATTACCGAAGAGCTCACATACCGACACCAATTATTCGCATAGAAGCACAAATATCCATGCCGTACCGTAAACTTATGTTTGTCGTGTTGCCGGGGAATGCCAACACCTGAACACTAAACTCCATCGGACATGGAGAGACACTAACCCTAAGCACTCGATCTAATAGGAAAAAAATTTATGGAAAATAATGGATCCTCACTTTTTAGCTCCTAGAGGATGGAGGGCAAGTGAGGGGGATTGGGCCGTAGGGGAAGGGCGCGCGCTGCCCTCCCTTTGTTGTTACTAGTTAAGTAGAATAAAATATAGAATAACGATGAGATTTTAAATACACATTTATTAGTAAAACCTAAAACTTTATTAAATGTGTGTCATAATATGGTAGAAAAAAGTTCATAAGTTCAAAATATTTTATTTTAATTGCATTATGTGTAATATTATTGTCCAAAAGGCATCAAAATATATATTGATAGCAAGAACATTTTACCATATCTTTCTAATATAAATATAGCTCGTTAAATTATGTAGTAAGTAAAAGTTTTTTTCTATGTTATGTAGGGGGTGGTGGTGGTGTGTGTGTGGGGCATAGACACTACCACCCTGGTTCGATATATATATACGTTGAACTGTATTTATGATAGTTATTGATAGTGTTTGGACAAAATTTTAGAGGTGATTCACTGTAGGTCTCCCCATGACTGCGACATTAAGAAGAAGTGCAATACTACAGGGGCTTGAAGTCTTTTCAAGAAGGAAGAAGGAGGAGGCCTAACACCTTATTAATAGGTGACCCATGGGTGGTAGTAGAAATAAGTAGTCAGTGTGTTATCAGTGTGCTTCCTTATTTGGAGAGGAAGGCAAAGGCAGGCGCCACATTGGTTACATATAGTTGTCTAGCATTGAATTATTTGGTGGTGTTGTAATCGGATTTATATTTTGTGATATTTTTACAATATTGTTTAATATAGAATATAATGAAAGATGGATAAATTCCCTGACAACTCTACTTTACGTACCTTGATTTGGGAGTGGTTCGAAAGCTAAAGCTTCTAAATTACTCAAAATCCATCATTTACAATTAATGATTTTTGAAGCCTTTTAGGGTGGATGGGGGTATGGCCCCGCCATGGTGAAACCTCTGGTTCGGCCAGTACGCTGAACTGTATCTATGACAATGTTTGAGGTTGTCATTGGCTTGTTTCCCTCAAAACTGGCTACTGCTGCTCGAAGGAGGCCGACTTCAGGCACATCCCATTACCTGCCGCTATCATTTTTTTGCTTCCTCATGAGGCGGACTTCACCTGGAACACCACCGTCCGATTGTCCAGGGACGTCAGCGCACCGCCGATTCATTTGTCCATGGGGCGGCGGGAACCATCAAGCCGTGGTCCGCGTCCGCCGGGCGGCGATTAACACCGCGCCGGCTTCTGTCGCCCGCCCGTCTCGAGGGCTCGCGGATCCGCGAAAAGCAGCACCCTATGTCGTCCCGCTGTTGGGGGCGGCGGACGTTAACAAGCTTGATGCCGCCAGGTCCTCTCTCGGCTGCGTCGCGGCAGTGTGCGTGGCAGCAGCAGCAGACTCCTGCAGACTACGGCTGTTCTTCTAGACCACCAATTGAACCCTATGTTCTTCGGATTTCGGCCCTGCAGCAAGGATTAAGAGTGAGTCAGTCGCGTGACGTTACAAGTCGGGTCGCCAGAACCTTGTAAGTATTTTTTTTTTTGTGCATGAATTATATGGTATACACTTTTATTTTCACCTTATTGTTAATTCCTTTGATTCATTAACATTGCACTACAAAAATATTCACTGGTAAACAATTATTACAAAATTGTTTGTTATTTATTGTTGTAGTGGTGGCTTGCGCCCTTGAGTATGTTGTGGCAATTACCTCGATGAAATGTGACGTTTACAATGAGTGATGTTGCTTAGTGGCGGTGGACGATGCTACGCTGGATGGGGCACAACTCAAAACCACAAAAGCAATTTTCACAACTATGGACAGACAACCTTCATCAAATAAGAGCTTTGGTATTTATGATTCCTTTTAATCAAAATTTACATATAAGCTATATTCGGAGAGGAAGTCACAAGGCAGGCGCCACATTCACTGTTGTTAATGTGGGAGTTGCCAGCATTGAATTGGCAACGAATTGTCGATGGTGTTGTAATTGGATTTATATTTTTCATTGAGAGTGAATAATTAACTTTACAACGTTGTTTAAAAAAAAATATGGAATATAATGAAACATGAATGGAGCTTGTGATAACTTTGCATTTATGTATTAGCTTGATTTTGAGACTTTGAAAGCCAAAAGATCCTAAATATCTGGATTAATGATTAATACGATGCCTCTTTTAGGTCTTCATCAGTTTAGTAATAACACTTCTTAGTCCTAAGATGATTAATTATTTTGTATGGAGAAAAACTAGATTTTACAAACGTTGATCAATGCCAGTGTACAAGTGTAAGATATATATTTTTCTTCAAAAGAAACAAGTTCAAGATATAAAAATTGTATTATTCATCAGGAGTGTCTTTAAGATGGTAACATATCACTTCGGGACGTAGATTAGTAAGGTAAGTTGATGAGTGACTCGTCACCTACCTCCTGTTGCGCTCACGACAGCCTTCTTTTGCCGTTGGAGCATCCATTTTGACGGCGACGTAGCTTAAACACCACGGACCGACCTCAAGGAACGAATTATCTAATCCCAAGCCCACGAAGCCAATACCGGTTTCTGTCCTCGGATTCCGATCCAACGGCCCCCACAAGCGTCTGGTGTCGGTCGTCGCCGGAAGCGGCAACGGAAATAGAACGCCCGGCAGAACCGCACACGCCTTCCAGTGCGGTGCCGGTCCACGGTCTCGGAATTATTGGCGCCAAAATAGCGAGGGCCGGCCGAACGGCCCAGGACTGAAACGCGTTCCAGAATCTTCGAAATGCCCCCTCACCTTATCCGTCGGCGCGTCGCCTTTGACGCGGTGGCCTGTCATCCCTCTCGGCCGTGTGCGATCTGCTGCGATGCACTCATCTCGCCCACATGGACAACTGGAAGCAGACACAGCGTTCGTTTCAGTGGCCTTTACCTCTCGATCCATCATCACGCCTGCAGATCCAGGAACCGAGAAGCAAACAGAGCAGTGAAAAGGGATTTGAGCCGGCCGGCAAAGAGTGCAATCACGTGTGCTCTAGCCTCTAGCGGATCCAGGCCATGGCCATATAAAAATGGCAAAAAGCTTCGGGACGATAGATGCTACAGCCCGAATGCGCAGGCACAACAAGAGAAGGGGAAAACCCCACGACATACGACGATGACCAAATGGTTGAACGGGGCCCCGGATGGCAGCCCCTCAAACGCCGCCGTCGTCCCCACACGCCACCGATGCAGCGGTGCTCGCCTCGTCGTCGATAACGCTGTCCAGCCTGGTGTATCATCATGTGTGTATTGAGACAAAACCCTCACCAACCTCGCAAACCAAAGCCGTAGTTAATTAGCCAATAGCCTGTGACAGGCTAGCAGCCTCGCTCGTCTTCGCTTGCTACCGTGTGTGTGTGTGAGAGAGAGACAGAGCCATGGCGACGCAGCGGCTCGTGGCGGCGGCGGCGCTGGTGGCCTGCCTCCTGGTGCTGGCGCCGCCGGTGCGCGCGCGCAACATCACAGCCATCCTCCAGGGGTACAAGGAGTACAAGCTGTACAACCAGTACCTATCGGAGACGAAGGTGTGCGACGAGATCAACTCGCGGCAGTCGACGTCGATGACCATCCTGGTGCTCTCCAACGACGCCATGAAGACGCTGGCCACCGACGCCGGGGACTCGCTCCCGGCCATCAAGAACGCGCTGCGCCTCCACTCGGTGCTCGACTACTACGACCGCAAAGAAGGTGAAGAAGTACGGCGACGAGAGCGCCGCCACGTTGTACCAGGCCACGGGCGACGCCGCGGAGACCACGGGAAACATCATGTGGTGGACCAGGACGACAAGAACTATGGCTTCTCGGCGGCCACGGCCGGCGCCAGGATCTGCACCGTCACAAAGGAGGCGGAGACGCACCCGTTCAAGTTCGCCATCCTCGAGGTCACGGCGCCCATCGAGTTCGACGGCCTCTTCGATGTCCCCTTCCACCGCCAACCTCACCCGACTCCTGGAGCGCGCCGGCTGCAAGGTGTTCGCGTCGCTCGCCGCCTCCACGGGCGTGCTCAAGTCGTACGAGGACGCCATGGACAAAAGGACTCACCCTGTTCGCCGTCAACGACGACGCCTTCACCGCCAAGGGCGTGCCCGACGTCAAGACCATGTCCAAAGCCAACCTCACCAAGCTCCTCCAGCCCACGGCCTGCCTTCCTACAACACCAAGACGTCGCCTGTCGGTGAAAGGCCCGCCCACACGCTGGCCGCCATGACGACGTCACGGTGGTCGCCAAGGGCGACGACGTCTCGCTCGACACCGGCAAGACCAGGTCCCGCGTTGCGTCCACTGTCGTCGACAGTGTCCCGTTCTGCCTGCTCACCATGGACAGCCTCCTGGTACCGCCGGAGCTCTACGCCGGTGCTCCGGAGCCAGCGCCGGCGCCGGCGCCCGCGGACGCGCCAGCGGCGGACGCCCGCCGGTGGCCGCGGACCACGCGGACCACAAGTCCAAGAGGCCGTCGGCGTCGTCCGCCGTCGCGTCGCGCCCGGTCGCCGCGCTCGCCGCGGCGGCCGTGTATTCCGTCGCGCTGGCGTCCCTCTTGTGATGAAATTCAACTTGAGTGAACATTTTGGTTAGCTCCGGCTGGCTGCTCCATCCACTGCTGCTTGGCAGCTCCTCCGATCCAAGCAGATGCCCGTTTCACTGTGATATCTCCTCCTCTGCGCTGTTCCGGCCGTTGGTTGATTGAATTTATTGGTGCATTGCCATTTTCCCATGTAATTTGAGCAAAAAAACATGTACATTTTTTTCCCTTTTTTCACGATAGTTTCAGAACACGATATTCTCTCCGGTTGCAGTCTTTGGTTTTGCAGAGCAGCAGCAGCTGCGCCATTCCATTTCGCACACCGGCTTGCTCTCACTCTCACATCCTGAGACCCATTCCTGTTTGAGGCAAAAGATTCTTCCGGTTGTGGAAGAAGAAGTCAAACGAGAAGAACAGATCTGGAAGAGATATAGATATATTTTTTGGAACCAGATCTGAAAACTTTACTGGTCCTGAGTGGAGTGAATGTGGATTAGCTTAATTGCGCTGCACTGAGTTATAAATTGGCACGGAGGTGAGCACGTGAATTTTGCCGTTGAGAGCTACGGCCTACGCTACGAACGTTCACTTTCACGGAAGCTGTATTCTTTTTGAAAGAAAGAAGCCGTATTCTCCAGGCCCCAGAGTCCACACTGCAGCCGGCACGACACGGGGGCGACGAGAAGGGCTCTAGTGGAGGAAAGCATGCACAACACAGCCGGACACGCAGCGGCCGCCCTGCTCATCCTGTGCGTTGCCCTTTGGAACACCGACCAGGGCGGTCAGGAAACAGAGCAGCGACCGGAGTGCGAGGCCAACCGCCCAAAAGCGCAGGAGGGTGTCTGGTGTGCACGCCGCGGCCTGCGCCTCGGATGGTCACTGGAGATCCGGTTTCACCATCACGCGCTTGCGCACTGTATGAGAAACAATATAAAAGTCCAGATATTTTTTTATTACAAAACTCTGATTATGCGATAAAAAAAATTGCACAGAAGTACGAGGCACTTGCTGCCAAGAAAAGAAAAAAAAGCTGCCCCATCTGAAACTATACAATGTCATTGCAGCATATGGATGGAAGTAACAAACGGCAAGGTACATATCTAGCGGGGAGAGCAAGATGGGGACACAATTATGACACCTTGTTCTGATATTGTTGACACATTGTAGTCACAAAAATACACTATACCCCGTGAGACCGTGCCAAATATTTACAATAAGTACATGGTGAAATACATAAGAAAACAAAATCAATCTTTGTTACGAGCAGACCGTTCCTTCTTTTGGCCACCAAGAATTCGAGAAATTTGCAGTCCTCTACTGAAGGCTTGATTAAACAGCATCCGCGTCTGGAACTCAGACACAAAGGGGAACCATGCCAATATAGTAATTGGTGTAAAGAGAAGCACCCCCATGATTATTCATAGGCCCGTGCAAGGGCACGAACAGATCCCCATAATCCTACATGTCGAGCAAGAGGCTTGCAAGCTTGTGCAATCTGAAGAATCAAATCATGTACAATAAGACCGTTGCAAGCATATTAGTATTATGAGTTTATAAAAAATAAGTCAACGAAATGCAGAAAAGCAAGAGAATGGCGTACCAGTAGTATCCCCATCCCGTGGGCAAGAATGCTAGAAAGCACACAAATATATCACGGAAGGTCATATGAAGAAATACTATCAGGACAATCAAAATAGCAGTGAAAGCAACAAATATCAAAAACTTGATCAGACGGAAGAATAACTGGAAATTTGCACTGAATGTCCGCTTCCTTCCTAACCACACTGTCTGCAAAGATTATAGGCAACTTAAAAGAAACTAGAAATATGACAATGTTAATAGCAGACAGATGCAGTGCTAAGAACATTGTACTCTTGTTACAATAAGATCCATATTATGTTCACATTTACCTTCATAACGATCAGAACTGCCACAATTACGAGCCAAGAAATTAAATATACCTACAATAAATAGCATTGTAAACATATAAACTATCCACAAAACTAATCATTCAATCAAAGTATAGCTTTTAAAAAAACAAGATAAACAACCTGAAAAGCTTACCAAGATGCTTTTGTCGTGGTGTGATATGTAAGTGGTAAACAAGGCCATACTGGTATATGAAAAACGCACGCCAAGATTATCTCAACAAAGCTGCCCTATTGTTCCTGAATATTTTAGATGATCCTGCTCCACTTCCCACCAAGATTCCCAGCTCTTGTCTGGTGATACACCAATCCCACCACGCATTGCTGATCCACTTATTCCAATCAGACCAATCATCAACAATTTTTGCCCACTCAAATCCAGAGGGGTTGAATAGAAAGGGTGCAAACAGCCATGTCAATACCAGGAACCACATACAGAAGGTAATAAAAATATAGGCAATGGTTGAGCGATAAGATTGACCAAATAGTTGGTATACAATGAGCAGAATCATCAGCTCAATCCCTTTAACAAAGTGGCTGCGAGAATAGAGTCTATAATTCTCTGCAAACTTAGCATGAAATACGACAAATCCCCTACCAGTACCTCTGTACTGAGCACCTCCATGAAGCAACATTCTTCCATAGTAGTGAGTCTTAGTGCCAAGGGAAAATGTGAAAAACACAGTAGCCAATTGCAAGTTCATCATGATTAGATCACTTAGTGCCTGACCAAATCCTCTTTTCAAGACCAATTTCCATCATCATTGGAAGAGCCATCAGAAAACCAAGCTGAACAAGAGATTGTGAGGCCAGAGCAACTTGAAGGGGATGATTATGAATCAATCTTCCCTGTGATAGCCCCCTCTTCAAGTCCACTGAGAGCAAGATAAAGGCGCCCATACAGAAATACATAAACTGTGACAACCGGCCAACTGAGGGAAAGAGTAAAATGTGTTAGAAACATACTGAATCATACTGATATATATTTTTAAGATCAACATAAACTGATCATACCAGCGTATTGAAATAAAAAAACCCCACAGTTGTGAAGTAGCATGAAAGCATCCTGAAAAAATCAAAGCGGTGCCAAGCCGGGTAGATATCACGACTAAGAGTCTGTTCACCATTTCCATTTGCTACTTTAGCCTCAAACTTAGAGATCTGATTTAGTCCGACGTCTCTTCCCTTACCAACTTGCACATATTCATGGTGTGTGTTACATTGCCTCCAATTTAAGAGTTGAGTTATAGCCTAAAAAATAGTGAAGACAATAGGAATATTACTTTGCAGTACTCATTACTATCTCATGATATGTTTGTCTCTTGACATGTTCATTTAAGTTCATGAGTACGTGAAAAACATACCCATTGGCATATCAGAAATTAAAATATAAAGTCACTTCTTATATGTCATGGAGAACTTAATCATAGGCATATTACGGATTGAGTCGAACCTGCAAAAATGTCTTCACTTAAATTGATACTCTTTTGATGCCTTACTGACACCACCCTTGTCAGATGGAAAAGCCTATCAAATACATCAGGATGCCCATAGTGGAAGCGGACCCTATCATAAAAGCAAATTAAGAACTTTAGATACATTAAAAAAAAAAAAAAAAGGATAAATCCAATGTCATGAGCTTACAATTCTAAGAATTCCTAGGTACTACTGCAACTGCAGAAAGAGTACACAATAAATGCAATATAATTTCACTATGCATTTACTGTTGTGGAATACAGAGTAGTCAAAAAGAGAGAAGGTCTCACTTCAGAGGGTTTGCAAGGAGACGCTGCCCAATAGTCACAAAACTGTGCTCCTGATTTGACATGAACCATGCAAGGGAAGATACACTACATTGTCAAAGACAAAATAAGTGTGAGATTATGCAAAGAACAAAGCCATCAATCTCAATTGTTGGAAGTAATCAACCTGCCAGTAAAAATGTGCTCTCTAACTCCAAGTATAGATGGACGCCGGACTCCATGCTCCGTAAGGAACTCTTGGAGCAGGTTTCTCATTTTAAGAGCTTCTTCCAAATAGTTGTCCTACAAAATTAATAACATGAGAACAAATTTATATGAGATTGAAAGTCATCTTCTTCACAAAAAGAGAAGTAATGGCATGATGAGAAACACCTGGTTCATATCTATGGTCTGCAAGCCTTCACCACGGGTGAAAATTATTGCATGGTTTTGGTTTTCGGGCTTTCCTTCTCCCAAAATTGCAGGGCCTGGAAGTTTAATCCGATAGATAACCTTGGAAACATAAAGATGTATTTAGATGACCAATGTTATAGGCCTTTCAGAGGATTGATGACTGATGTGATGCAATGAATTGAGACTGGCATTATAGAGGGTTTTGTAAATTTGTGTACCATTACCAGATAAAATATAGATCACATTACCTGATCAAGATTTTGATGGGGTCTGCAGATTCAGAATCCTTAGTGAGAGCAACCTTTACCAAAGTAGAATAATAAGTTGTCTCCATTTTCTTGTCTCCTACTCTATCTTCCACCATCATCAATATATGCTACACGGAGAGAGAAGAGTAGCTGCAAGAAGTGTTACCCTAGTAATGAGTTTACAGGTAAACAACTACAATTGTTTCACAAAATACTAAAACAATAAAATGAGTATTTCATTGATATTATTATATTGTATTTTTAAGATAAATGCTAGAAGCTCATTTACTTCCTCATTAGCTGCAATATGTCTTGGGCATTAGCAAGTGCAGCACGCTTATCATTTCCATATTGCTGGCATGAAACCACATAGGTGAATTTCATATCAGCCACTGCTTCACATTGAGCATATAAGGACCTCTGCCGTATCTTCCATTGTTCATCATTTACTGACTCAGCTGCTTTGTATCCTTCCATGAGATCTGCAGAGTTGCGAATATTTTTTTATTAACGTAGGGGAAAATGAGAATGCAACAAATATGTAAATGCAACAAATAAGAACCATGGTCCAGTCATAAACCCAGTTGTTAATAGAATCAATCAGCACTTCAGCATAATAAATAACTGTAATAGTACATCTTAAATTATTGGTACACATGCATAGCTATCAGAGGTCTTTGAGACAATGATAGGTGTATGTGGGCCCTATAATTTAGGAGGTACTGTTACAATAACAAGGTTGGTGTGGATGGCAGGAAAGGAACCCATGCTAAGAAAACTGATATGGTCTATTACCTTCACGCGTTTGGCCATGTCTAAAAATGCTTCAAGATTCAAAGCTTTCTTGTAGTACATCATGCCTCTAACTGTTTCAGAACAATCAAATAGTATAAGATTAAGAATCAACAGGTACAGACTGAAAAAGATTGCAGCATTCATTTGAAAGGAAAACGAGTGACAGAAGTATTTGAGTTCTCCTGTGTATTCTCCCTACGTACTCTCAAAAAGTAAGTATTTGACTTCAACAAATAAATGTTAATAAGTATCCAGAAGTACCTGTTCGAGCTAGTGTTTGGCCTCTGTATGAGGCCCATAGACGAAGCTCCTCCTTTAGTTCTTCGCTTTTTCTTCGTTCTCTTCAAGTTCTTCCTCCAAGCCAACCCTTTCCTTAAAGTTTTTCCATTCATCTACATGTATGGGCGTAACATGACATAGTAAACACCAGATGTTTCTGAACACACTTAATGTTCATACATGAAAAGGACAGAGTTGTGCCTCAACCTGATAAATTTTTGCAGGTAGAATAGGGTGGAAACTCCATCTTCATTTTCTTCCTCAAGCTCTTTTATAGAGAAAAGAACGGGTTCATTGTAATAAGGGGTCAATGCGCTGCAGATACAGACAAAATATCATCATTTATAGGCGCCAACAGAGAATTTATGACAGGGAAAAAGGAGTCAAGGAGAGGAAAATAACTTAAAAGTGCAAAGGAAAAAATGTATTCAATAATCATGTCTGTCTGTGATCTACTATGCTTCTGTTTTGCAACTTTTCAGACGACATAGCAGTGAAGTATTTCAGTAAATTGACTACAACTAAAAAAAAAAAATAATGCCTTCAGGAAAGGTATTCAAATTAATAGAGTAACTGTTCGAGAAGAGTGTATTCGAGAAAAACTGTTCGAGAAGAGTTAGAGAGACAAGTATCACAAGAAAAACTGGGCATATGACACAGTGCAAAAGTGATATGATATGAGCTTCGAGAAAATAATGACCAAGTTATTCACAAGTACTTCGGCCTTTAAAACGAGAGCATGTTTCGACTTTGGGTGCATCAGGCATATCCATAAATAAGGAGTTGGTAAAAAGGTAAGACGCCTTCTGGCTTCTAGATTTGAAGGAACATCCATAGCAGATTCCTTCACGGTAAGTAGTAGTTCCAGCCTTTTTATCTGGAGTGAAACGAATCATATAAGCAACAAAGCATTCAAGAACACTGCACAGAAAAGTCAACATGCATTCAATTTTGCAAAGTTTAATTATAGCTTAATAACCTTTTTCTAGCCAAGCATCTGTGGCCGTGACTTGTAGGGGAAACTTAATAGCTCCAGATGGTTGAAACAACTGATACTCTTTATCCCATGCAGTTGTGTCATCATGCTTTTGATATGAGACTCCATGACTTGACTCCAAAATACTGTCATGTTGCTAAAAATGATTAGCTACAGAAAGTCAGGCAGAAGCCTACCCAACTTGATTTGGACATAAAGGCTTTGTTGTTACTGCTGTTGTAGAAAGCCAGGACTAAAGAAAGCACGAGACATATATATCGCATCAGGATTTCCATCTTATCTTTGTGATTGGCTGCACATTTGTCATGTTTTTTTTTGGGATCGCAAAATGCATGAATTCAGTATTCCTAGAACATTATTTTAGCATAAACCATAGGATTCTAGAACATTAGCTCATGGCCAAAGAGAAGTCATGGCAAGAGTACTGCATATACTAAAATATTCAGTTTTCATGTTACTGCCTCTCTAGGAGACCACAGGCTATTTTGATAGTTACGCTTTTTGTGGAAATCTATGGCACAAAAGTCCATCCTTGTTTTAAGCTTTTGGGTGATACGGGTAATGCTTGGAACTCAATATTGAAAATAATTTAACAGAAACAGTTGTATATGGTTATTGCCTGCAATGGACAGTGTCTACAGGATGTGAAACATTAAGTTCAGTCAAGTGCCCCACACTTGGTAATATATGTACAAGCTTAAAACAATACTTGTACCTAAGTTGGTCGTCAAATATATCTCTTGTTACAACCTCCAGCATATCTTGAAAAAATCTTTATCACAGCACTCCTATCTTTCTCATCATTCTCCTTCTGGTATCATTAAAAGGGATAAGATTAAGATGAATTAGACCAGTGGAATCTAGGGAATAAACATGAAGATAAACCAGATTAGATTCCATTTGTGTACAACAAACATTGGGTGATGCAATAACGTAGATGTTTTGAAAAAGATAAAAGTATAATAGAAGCTTAGCAATCCAACCATTATCTGTTAGATAGGCAGATGGGCCTAGAGCCCGTATGTATATGGTTTGTGCTACATTGACTCCCAAGTCTGGCGACCTGTAGATTGACTTATATTAGGCATGGATATCGGTGGTTGGTTCTGTCCATGCCTATGCATAAACATGTATCGTGTTCTCCTATAATAACTCTATTAGTTTTGCATACCAATCTTGCTTACATTGTAAGCCAAGCAAGGAAAGGTTTGAATGTTTCCTACATGTTTGCACCATGGGTCTAATATTATGTAAAACAACAACCTTATTTTTTCCCTAACATATCATGCTAATCCTAGCTAGGTGTCTCTAGTATGCATTGTTGTAAAACCCAAGGTATCGAAAGCACAAGCATAATACTACACCAACATGCTCTGTTGGTGTGACCATACCTGTCCATTGTTTTAAACAAAACATTTTTGAACATTTTTTTTTTTTAACATAATTGTTTTAAACAAAACATTAATGAATGGTTTTCAAAGAGTTTCCTGAAGTTAGATAGCTTTGCACTGGTTCCTAAGAGAGTATCAAAAAACAGAGAACAGTAAAGGAAATGGTACTCTTGGGGCTTTTCAAAGAGTGGAATTTACAACAGAAAATCTGCTTTGTGATTTTTTTCGCCGGTACAATAAGATTTGCACCATGGAAGCAGATTTGGAAAAGCTAGGCCCCCTAAAGTGATTTTGCTTGCAGTCAGTAATAGATGCTGGACAGCAGACCGCCTTGCAAAGTGTGGCTTGCCACAACCTGCTGTTTGCCCTCTAGGTGAACCTAAAAAGCTTAAGCCATTGGGAAGAGGTGGGAAATCCACTTATACACTTCAACATCTACCACCTTTTGATAACAGAATAAGAGATGGATATTTAAATGCTTCTCTGTATTGATAGCTAGTTTTGTCGTTGAGTATATTTGGTAGTTAGGATATTGTAATCTCATAACGCCATATGTATCTGGGGAGGGTCAATGCAAATATCCCGTATGCGTTATACGCAATCTCTCTTTAATTCTAGCTGGGCAGCGTTGACTTGCAGCTGGTGGGGTTTAGGTTGCCGTTTCGCCAAGCAGCTGATGTTAGAGTTTTTTGCTGATTTTCGGCCCGGGTTTACTAAAGGCAGAGCTCCTGTCAATTGCGTAAAAAAAAGTATATAGGTTATACATACCAAGTAGTTTACCAACTCAACAAACTTTGAGTAGAGATCTGGCAAGGCACGCATGTTCAAATCTGTAATAACTTTGTCCTCAGAGATGCATTTTTCAACTTCTGCAAATATCTTATTTATGACCCTGAAAGCACATAGATAAACAGCATCAAGTAGGCCATGGATCAGTAAATTATTTCTTCAGAGTTTAATAGATGAAATATAGGAGGGACCTTTTCTCTGGTTCGCCCTGTACAAGATCATTGATGATATTCTTAAATGATGCATAACATTCCTCAATTGCACACTTAAAATAATAATCATTCTCAAGCCTCTTTTTCAGATCTCGGTCTTTTGCCATTGCTATCTTTAGCCATGTCAACTGCTATCGGGATCTGGCATTCATGATGTTAACAACAGGTCAACCCTTTTTTAACTTACTTAACAAAATATGAATGAACATTGCCTCTAACATGATGTAATACAAAGAATAAAGCCATAAAAATTAAAAAGCAGATAATAACCTTGCTGGCAAGTAAAAAATGGAGGCCACTGCACAACACCAAGGGCCTGATCAGACACATAAGGAACAAGTAGCAGCTCCTTCTCCCTAAATAAAAATGTGGGCATCAACTTAGGTCAGGAAAAACAAATCGAGCTGGAAATTAAGTTTACTCATATAATCCAATCACCTGTTGTCTATAAGATCTTCATCTCGAAAGCTGGTGACAATTTCATTCCACATTTTGAGCAAACCTTTGCTGCTATATTCTCCTTGTCTGCATGTTCCATCTAAAAAGTACCACCAATAACAAAAATATCCACAGAATTAGCAATAAGCCATTTGAAGTTTGCAGAAATATATTATGAGTACAAAATGGCACCTCTTTGAAACGATTTGTAAGTAAGACCTCAGACCTTTCTTCCTTTTTGCATCAGATGTTTCAACAGGAATTAGGCATGAGTTAAAGGCTAAAGGTATTGAATCAAAGCCGTAGATCGCAGCATCCCCAGTGTACCTAATCTGTCTCATCCAAAAATGAAAGGTTTGCTTTTTTATCAAATGTTTCAACCAAAAATTTGACGACATAAGAGGCTAAAAGGTATTGAATCAAACAAAAGTCACCACACCCAGTGTCTAAATCTGTCTCTTCAGAAAATGAAAGTAAATGTGATAGAATTCTTTGCATAACTGCAATTAGTCATTTGAAGTACATAAAATCATTGTGTAATCAGAAAATCATAGATCTATTCAGGGTAATCTATCACTTTCAAGATATCTTTTTTATTTACTCCTGGCCCCTGAACTTATTGAGCACATTATGCTCACCAGAATTAGTTAAACGAACAGCAAGAAATCCCTTTATCAGGGTTAGTCAGAGACACACAAGTACTAGGATTTACTGCATGGGTTATTCTAAGATTATAATAAATACTTGCTCAAAAAAAAAAAAGATTATAATAAATACACTTCCTAAATTGAAGTATTGTTACTTCCTATATTCGCTAGATAATTTCTGCCAAAAGATCATTTGTACCATTAAGAAATCTGAAAATAAATCTTTTTGCACGACATTCGTATGTAGAAAAAAAGTCAACAAGAAAAATACCTCTCCAAGTCGTTGAAAAAGCACCGTAAATTCCACCAAGCAGAGTGGAGAAGATTGTATACCAAATTTGTGTATCCATGAAATATACCTAAAAAAAAACAAAAATGCACGAAAATCAATGTTGTCCTCCTACACTGCTCAAGTCCACATAATACACATTTATTTAATAGGAGACAAACAATTAAACTTCCCTTTTTTTTAGGAGAAAACAATATGTGTGGTCATAAGAAGACCTTAAATTCTCGAGAAAAGCAAAGGAGAAGGTCCTACCAGAATGATTGGGGCCCAAAGTGCAATAACAACACCGATGTTGCTCTTTTCTGCACAATAAACTTTGGTATCGGGTACAATTGAATGAGCATGAAATATTGTTCAAAAAAAACATACATACCTCTTGGGAAAAATTCATGCCACTTGAAAAGTACGTATGGGGGTTTTCATGATAACCTTGGTGGGTTCAACAAGAGGTTTGATCTATAGGAACAAACATAACTGAAGTTGGAGATATAGTTCATTCAAAAAAAGTTTTGAAATAGTAAATAAATAATTAGTTCAATTTTCTCTCGACCGCTTACACAACAAGGGCCATTTATCGCTATGAACATGGAATTGGCCAACATTTATTTATTGACAGTTCATGCAAATGCATGGGCAAGCACATACCATATATACATATGGATTTAGTGTAGTTACTATTATCAAGTCGTTTAATGAGGCCCTGCTTTTTTCGATCTCATATCTTTTCCAATGCAATGCCGAACAACATATATTTAGGGGGAGAATAATGGCTTTCACAATTTAGGCATGTGGAGGACCGGAGTTGAGTAACCTGTAGCTTCAAAAAAAAAATTTCAAGGAAACTCAACTAGGGCGTAAGAAGGATACTTTTCGTATTTAGGATCTATGCTACTAATGATGGTTACATTGATGAAGATGTTAGGCATAGAATCGCAAAGAAAGTTGGCCGAAGTGGCGCCAAAGCTTCGCATCCTATGTGACAAGAGGGTGCCACGTGGTTTGAAAGGGAAGTTCTATAGACGGCGATTCACCCGGGCGATGCTATATGGTGTCAATGTTGGCCTACAAAAGGCTTACATGTCCAAAGAACCGGTCAGGCGGACCGGAGATGCATGTTGCATTGGTTTTAGGGCATACTAGAAGGGATAGAGTTCGAATAAAGATATTAGGGATAGGGTTGGGGTGGCTCCTATCGAGGAGAAATTGATTCAACATCGGTTGAGATGGTCCGGACATGTTCAACGGAGGCCTCGTGAGGCGCCGGTGCGTAGTGGAGTTCTAGAGCGTGTAGATAATGTAAAGAGAGGTAGAGGGTCGACCTAGACTGACTTTGGGACTAGTCGGGTTAAGAGAGACCTTAAGGAGTGGAATATCTCCAAGGATTTAGCTTTGGACAGTGAGCGCATGGAGGCTAGCTATCAACGCAGTTCGAACCATGACTTTTATTTCCTTTTTCTATCTACCCTATCTTTATCTTTTTGTCTTTTGTCTCTTCATATGGGTTTCATCTCTAGCCTACCCCAACTAGCTTGGGACTAAAGGCTATGTTGTTGTTGTTGTTGTTGTTGTTGTAAACTCAACTAGGCATGTAACGCATGTTGCATCCACTAACCACCGCACTTCGCAACACACACTCAAAGTCAAACATCATTAATAACCTGTAATAGATGTTTTACATTCAAAAGAAACCTCAGAGCAGATGCAACATGGGCAAAGCATTTTTAAGCCATGTTAATATAAATAGTTTTGTCTATTAACAATATAGAAAATGTGTTATTTAAAGGCACATATATCATGCTCTATCTTAAGAATATGAAAGTGAACTTCAATGTACCGCTTATGTGAATCTTCAAAAAATGACAAATAATAACTAAAAGTAGACATGAATATGTGAAATGACTACTGACGGCTTTGAATTTGAAGGCCCACACGATAGTCGTAGATATGTTTTGCTACAAAATACATCGTATTGACTTCGTTGAACTGGATGATTATTGAAATAAACTTTGGCAAAACAAAATTGTGTATAGAACTACCTCCACATAGTAGCTAAATGCAAACTTTATCAAGAGAAGAGCAATCCGTAACATGGTGTACCTAAAAAAAATACAAATCAAGATCACCGTGGTTAAATTAAAAGATAATAAACTGATACCTATCTGTCTAATTGAAATAGTTTTGCTAAATAAGTTGCATTCATGCACAAGCACACAAAAAAAAGCATGTATTCTTACATGAAAAGTGAGAAGGCACTTTCATGCATCCCCTACCAACAAAATGCATCGAGGTCGCATTAAAAAGACACACAACATTAGTTCATGATGTTCAACTATGAATCAAGATTATAAAAACTTCTACATTATTTCCAACATAGAAACTAATAAGTAAAATAATGTTAATTACCTAAAAGTAAATTACCCCAAAAAGGTATCTTTCAAAATACAAAAGGTTATTTAAGTAAAAATATACAATTATAAGTTAGTATCCATCATCTTGGTTGTTATTTTTTCTCGACACGCAGAGAGCTTGGGCATCAATATATTAAATAAGAGTCTAAGAAGACTCATAAAGCCCATTAGGGCATGATTTTACATGAATTACTAGTCGGGAAAACAATAAACTTTGACTAGCAACCTAAACACCACACTATGGGCAAATATGTCTAAGACCTACCGCAAATGATACACCACAATTTTGCCTCACCCCTAATTTCTTGCATTAGAGCATTAACATTAGGTGAGGTCCCTTCAAAGACACCGGCCACGTCACCACTAAAGAATTGAAACCGCTGTGGCGAGCAAAATGCTTTTTCAATTTGCTGCATTGTGCAAAGACCACCACTCAATGAAACTTAGAACATCCTATATGTCTTTCTAAAAATTGCAAATCGAAAAGAAAAACGGGGCAAATGAAACATATTTTCACAAGGGTCAAGACAATGTTCGTAAAAAAAAATTTTTTTTCTCAGTGAGCACATAGGAGAACTGATATCATTGTAATAAGAGACAAAAACTAGTCCAAAACACAACGGTTTAGGTCAACATAATATAAAACCTGGTACACTAAAGTGAAATGATAATTCGTAATTAAGGGATGGGTAGTGTAATTTATTAAAATATCAAGTTCACCTGAGACCACCACATGATCAACCTCACAAGCTTGAAGTCCGAACTTTCAAGGCTTCGGGCGAGAAATGGAAGAAGAAAAAGAATAGCGTAAAGCATACCGGGTGACAAATATATGACTCTTCAAAACAACAAATAGTGGTGGGTGGTTTCGACCATTTCGAACCAGCTTTTGATGATTCCGATAATTCCGCTTGGATTTTCCTGTGTGTAAGCATATGTAAGCGGCAGTAGTACCACCCACAAGACTGCCATTGTGAATTTTAGAACATATCTCGCCTTAACCGCAAATTCCATTGTTCTCCGGCCTTCCAATTAAAGATAATATCAAGTGTAGCTGTAAATAACAGAGGGAGTTATACAAAACAGAGCTGATTTCGAACACCGTGTAATAATTATGGCAGTATGGTACAACAGGTTTATGTTCAGTGAAAGATCTTATTGCTTCACTACTAGCTTGGGCAAATAAAAAATTGTGTTCTATATATTTAAATGATTACAGAAAAATCTTCATCTTATTATCTTATTACCACCATGATTATCTACTAGAGTGACAAGTCGACAAAAAAAGGCTGAGATAAGCACAAAAAAACAAAAGTGACTTGTCAACCAGGACCAACAATGTTGTAATTACTATTGTAACGTTCTTGCCAGTTTGTGGGTTTTAAATATATTCCCAAGATGCTACATGCCTACAACACTAAAGAACAAAGTTCAAAAAATGACAAGAATGTTGAATCTTCTAAGGTTCTTTCAAACCTAATCTGCAAAATGCATGTGGTACAAAGGATATGAGAACCATCAATAATGGATTTGTGTATGTAATATGGCATAGTATAAATGCCTATCATCCCATGTGGGCTTTTCATTTGATACCTACACTACACATATCGGCATGGCAAAGCACACATATAATATGCCAAACTCTAAAAAAAAAAATTATGAAAAGTAACCCCCGACTAAGAAAATGGAATGTTTTCTCCAAAGGTGGTTCCAAAAACAATATAACTGGGAACATCAAAACACTTTACCAGATCAAGACACTTTTACCAGATCAATGCCAAGTTTACAAACCTTGTCCAAGATTTAGTATAGCGAGAAGTGATAAAGATGCTCAAAATCTTCTTGAAAACAGCATAATCAAAAATACTGGCTAGTGAACCTCCATCCCACGCGAGAATTATCATAACCTACATGAAACAATCGAAACTAGATTAAAAAACTCAAATAACAGATTAGCTATATAACATCCAGCTAAGATGTTGAGTACCTTCCCCGCATGCAGTGTTTATTAATAAAATTCACTTAAGTCTTCCAAATGTCCAAAATAATGAAGCAAATGTTATTGAAGAACAAGTACACCAAGAGCTAAAATAAAGAAGCTCCACAAGCCCCCTGTCAAAACTTCCGAATATGTGCCAAAATGAACGTAGTTCAACGGTTGATCTTTCCCTTACATTTGCTGATCCTTGTGCCCCGAACAGCTCATTACATTAAATGTTGCTAACCCAACAAAAACACGAGCATACCATGAAGATATATGCAAAAATCCCAAGATAAAAAAGAACATAATCCAACTCACTTCATTTCTTTCATCAAGGTTGACAAAAGAAGTCAGCATCAGCTCGCATAGGCCAACCAAGCCGAAAAGCAGTCAGCAGACCTACAATTTAACAATGTAAAATCTAGAGAGAAAGCAAATAAACTAAGAAAAAACTAGTACCAGAAGTACTCATTAAGGTCATCATAATTTCTCCACTCAGAATGATTCCCTTTCTCTCTTTTGCTCCTTTCAGCTTCCTGAAAGTTGTAGTGAAAAAACTGAAATTCAGTACCGGAAGAAGCATAAAGCTCAAGTGATGCAATTGAATGACAGTCAATAGCTGAGAGCAAATCACCTTTGCTATGGTATGGTAAATCGGTGTAACAACTTTCTTCAGAAAGGCTTCTTTCTCACCACCATAGGCCGGCTTCACATATTCACCCGTCAAGGCACTGACATTTCCAGCTAACATACCATACATTTCAAATGCCATCTAGACAATAACCAGAACTGTCAGGAACATCCTTGCTACACTTTGCAAAACAAATGTATGACTCATGCAGTTTTTCTTAAGAACAAATTTGTAGCCTTCTTCATTCACCTATTGAATTGAGAGCGTTCCATGGATACAATATTAAGTTTTTGCATAAAACTTCGATAGGGTCTATTATGTCTGTACATAATAGATAGCCTAGTTACAGTAGATTGTGCCAAAGTTTTAATATTAGCTAACTTTTCAAATGATCATACTTACCAAATCAGTTACATGATCGCACATGGTGAATATGTAGCAAATGCATTCTTAGGAACTTTTCTTAAGTATTGATCTTAATATGCTTATTTATTTATTTAAGAAAGAAAAAAAATGAATTAATGTAAGGGAGTTCATATTTTGTTCAGATCGCATATGGTGATATATGTAGCAAATGCATTACGGCATAAATCGCAAGTTTGCTTCACCCCAAATGAGAAGGTACAAACCCATATACAGTAATTTTCGATTTGTTGCATCTCCTGCTGAATTGTTGGCAACCTGTTATAAAGTAAGTATGAACAGAGAATAAACAATGGGAAGGGATAAAGCAATGTACTACAACAGGTTTTACTTTCTTTTTTTATAGAGATAGTACTAATTTGGTTTTCAACTTTAGTATTTGGTATCGAGTGCTTAATTTTCCTACTTGTTAATCAAAGGATGAAAAAAACAACTAATGCTTATGCCCCAAAAAAGAGTACTTTAAAACAGCCTTCACTATCGTTGGAATGAACTAGCTTTTCTCGACATAAAACACATTTTTTAGAGAACGTGCTATATATACGCGTGTTTCATTAAGAGGAGGAGAAACAACCCACAAAAAAGTATAGTACAAAAAATAAAAGGAAATGTAACCAGCACACAAAGTGCCTAGGATGACAGAAAACATATAGAGGGGAGATGAAAAGAAACAAAAAACAGACTGAAGGATCCCGCTTGTTGTGGGAGCATAGGATAGATTAATTTCCATCACTATTTCTAGGATTGCTAGAGATTCAAGCCACCGTAACGTACCGGCTACGAGGCTCAATACAAATCCAAAAGATTTGCAATATTCATATTACCCCGTGGGAAGGATCGAATTCTACTTTCCGTGATGGGAAAAGGCCAAAACATATACATGGGCACTTATGCATAGCATAGAGGCATCGATTCCTAAGTTGCTATTATGAACTACTCCCCGTTCCAAATTATAAAGACGCTTTGGAAAGAACTGCCGATACATTATTTTATCATGTATCTAGACATAGTGTATATTTAAGTGCGTAACAAAAAAAAAGCTATGTATCTAGAAAAGCCAAAACATCTTATAGTTTGAAAAAGGGGAGTAGTTGATAGGATATTATACTCATAAAAAAAAAAAAAATTGATAGGACATTAACTATGACAAAAACATGAACACATATGTTGGAATTGGATTTCCTTCTCTATTCCTCCAAACCCTAGAAGGGTGGGCAATATAGTTCTACGTACATGGGCCTCTCATGGGCCTTTACTCATATACACTAACACCCCGGTCTGAACTACCGGCGCAGCCGAGATCAAGACCTGACAACAAAGAAAGCACAACACACACAGGGGCCCCCAGCCACAACTAGCCACCGGCTACGTTGAGGCCGGATCAAACCCGAGAACGTCGGAGGAGGGTAGACTGGTGAAGATGTCGCGAACCGGGTGGTGGTCGGGACATGGAGAACCAGGACGCCGAGATAGCCACCCTGTCGCGAACAAAGTGCAAGTCGATCTCCACATGCTTCGTCCACGGGTGTTGAACCGGGTTGCCGGAGAGGTAGACGCTACCGACATTGTCCTGATGACGAGGGTGGTCTTGGCGTGGGGGCCGTGGAGCTCACCCAATAGCCCGACAAAGCCGAGGCCTCCGCCACAATTAGCAACAGCCCGGTGCTCCGCCAACTGACCGAGCGGAGACCACCGCTGCCGCTTGGACGACCAGAGACAAGGTTGCCGCCGAGGAAGACGGCATAACCTCGAGGTGGAGCCGGCAGAAGTGTCGGGACATCCGCCCGGTCGGCCGTCGGTGTAGGCGACGAGCTCGGCTAAGGGAGGCCGATTGGAGAGCCGGGCCAGAAGTCAACGGTGCCACGGACATAGCGTAGGGGCGCTTCATTGCAGCAAATCTGACTCAGGGGATCATGCATATGAAGACGACTTCTGGCCAGCGGCATATGCGAAGCGGTCAGCCCGGTGAAGGTGAGGTCTCGCGAACGCGACCGCCCGGACTTCCGGGGGCGGTGGATCCGCCACAGATCGTCGATCGGCAGAGACTTCACCGAGTATCAACAGGAGTGGCACATGGCTTGCAATCTGGCCATCCCGTACCGCCGAGGATATCAAAAGCATACCGTCGGTGCGGTGAAGAGGCATGGGCGCGCTCCAACAATGACACCCAAGAAGTGGTGAAGCCGACCGAGATCCTTCATAGCAAACTCTCGCTACAAAGAAGAGATCACGCTGAAGCAAGCGCGGACCGAGGTCGTAAGGACAATGTCATCAACATAGAGCGCAGGTATGCGTCTCGGTCCCATGGCGATAGACTTATGTAGAGAAGTGTCTGACTTTGCCTCTGTGAACCCCCCGACAGCGGAACGTGGCAAACCAGGGAGTACCAAGCCCGAGGAGCCTGCTTGACCATAGAGAGACTTGTTGAGCCGCCGGACTGCATCGCACGATGGAATCCACAAACCCCGCCACCGACCGCAGGAGGTACCGGACAATGTGCCATGGAGAAATGCATTCTTCACATCCACCGATGCAGGCCAAGAGTGAGCTAGGGCGAACGAGAGGATCGTGGCGCAGATCAGCGTGCTTCACCACGGATCAAGGTCTCATCATAATCCACACCGGGCTACCGAGTGAAACTCGGAGGACCCAGCGAGCTTTGTATCGCTCCAGACTGCCGTCAGCTCGACGCTTATGTGTCCAGATCCACTTGCCGGTCACCACATTGCCACCGGATGGACGCGGGGCACGAGGTCCCACGTCTGTTTGGCAAGAAGAACGCGTACTCCTCTTCCATTAACGCGCCACCGGTGAGGACCCGCTGGGCGCGCGAGATGGGAAGGGTATCAGAGGACCTGCGGCCCCCTGGGTGGTGGAGAGCCGCGGGGCGAAGACACCGGCCGCCCAGGAGTCACCATGGGATGGATATGACGGGATCAGATGATGGAGGACTGCGGGTGGTACACCGCGGGCTCGGCATGAGGCCGCCGGGGGGGGCCCGGTGGAGGGCGGCGGGGACAGCTCGGTGTAGGTGCGGTGGAGCTGGAGCCATCGAGGCGGTGCAAATGAGCGTGCCACGAGGGTCAGCGGCGCTGGGAACCTCGGAACTGGTACGGAGCGCCGGCGCCCGGTGCGGCGCCCGAGCGATGACGGTACACCTGTGTCGGCTCCGTGAAGCGTGGAGGGGGCCATTGGGCCACACAAAGGCGGCCGTAAGTGGCTCGAGGGGCCGATGCATGGCGCAGCAAAGTGGCGCCGGCCACAGGGGGCCATTAGAGCGCCAAAGCGCCTGAAGTGGATCTAGGGCGTAGCGGGCGCGACAAGTGGCCCCTGGTACCAATGGAAAGAGGCCGAAGGTAACGGTGATGGCCGAACCACCGGTCGAAAACATGGACTCCAACTCATAACCGTGGAAAGGAGTGGAAGAGGTGGAGTGCGGGGAACTCCGACTCGTCGAAGACGACGCGTCTTAGCCGAGATGAGAACCCCAAGTGGAGTAAGTAAGGTCGGTTAACCTGTAACACCCCCCGTGTTAATCAACTAAAAAATTTTGCCATGTCATCATGATCATTCTAAAGCATGCATGCTTAGGAAATTGAAATGCATTCAATTTAAAATAAGTTTATATTTCAGAAAAATGTTGTGTTTAGGGGGTTAGGGTGCTTTTTATTTTGATCACATGTGTTTGATCCAAATTGTTGGTGTGGATGAATGTTTTCATGGTTATAGTTTTGGTAGTACGAAATTTGATCAAATTCTACCTTGATTTGAATTCAAAAACCCTAATTTCCAAACCCTTCTTTACCCCCTTGTCCATAATTCAAAATCTAAGCAAAATTTGCAAAAACTTCCAAAAGCTAGTTTGTAGATCTTTTTCTTGATGAACAAAAAGATATGTACAAAGTTTTTCAAGTTTTTGAGTAATTTTAAAAGTAATTTTGAATTCAAATTTGTCCCCTTTTGACCCCATTTCAAAAAGTCATATTTAGAGGCCGAATTTGAAAATCTTCCAATTGTGAAAAATTGTAGATCTTGAAAAATTAGGCCAAGTTGCTTTTGGAGTTTTTCAAGTTCAAGTCAAATTTGAGGAGAATTTGATCAAAATTCATAAGTTAGGTTTTTGGTGCTACAAAGGAATGGGGAGTTCATCGCTTCTCCCTCCATACCGGCAGTGTCGCCGGCACGCCGCTGCGGACGCCTCATGGTCTTTCGCTGAAAGCCAAAACAGCCGGGCCGACCTACTGGAGACCTTCGAGACGCCGCCATCCACGCTGGCCCAACCATCCCTTGTTCTATAAAGCTCGGGGCGACGGCGTTCTTCTTCTTTTTCTTCTTTCCCGCCTTAGGAAACCATCTCCGCCGCCGCCTGCGTCGTCGCCGTCGAAGCTCCACCTAACTTTAATTGAGCACGCCATCCGCCGTTCGAAACTTTCCTTTAGCGGCTCCTTTTGAACCCATTAGCGCCCCAAACTCCACCGGGCGCCGTGTTAGCGCCATCTTCTCCGGTCCCGGTCGGAGGCCGCCGCCTTTGCCGCCTTGCCGTCGTCCGGGCTCGGGTGAGCCTCGAGTTCGCGGAATCTTGATATCTAGAGTCGCCTCGTGGTCCGATGCTGGTCGGCTTGACCGCCGTTTCGCGCCGGAGTCCGCATTGTAGGAGCGTCACCGTTTACCGAGGGGAGCGCCGCCGTCGCCGCTGTCACCGTCGGCGACCCTACTCCGCCCTGTTTCGACCCAACCACCTTGCCAATCGAGCCCAGCGGTGAGCTCCGGTCCCTATCCACGCCTTTGGTTGGTCGGTTGACGTCTTGCCGTAGTGGCGAGCGCGCTTTACCGGCGAGCGGCGTCCGCCCAGCGTCGTGCGGCGATCTAGCTAGAGGTGCGGTTTAGTTCGATTAAGTGGCGGACGTGATCGCCTAGGGTGCTTTTAGGTGTTAGCGTGTTCATCGTCGCCGGGGAAGCAGCTCCTTCCGGCGTCTCGGCAGATCCGTCAGCGCGCCCGCGTCCGCCATAATTACGCGGCAAAGTGCAGCGGTGCGTTAGGGTTTAGGTTTGGGGTGCCTTGCAGGATCTTGTGGGGCTGTGGGAGGCGCGTAGAGAGAGTCGCCCGCCCGGTAGTCGGCCGCCGGCGGCTTGGCCGATCAAAGCAGGCGGCGCCGCCGTGTCCGGCTCGGCCTTGGACCGGCCGGGCCTGCTTGAGGCTGGGGCCGGCCTGCTGCCAGCGTGGGCGAATCCGGGCCCGGTTTCAGCCCGACGGCTAATTTTCCTTTTCTTTTGTTTTTCGTTTTTCTTCAAATGTGAATAGTGTCCTGCTTTTGTAATTTTCATAGAATTTGAAAATGGTCTCAAAAATTCTCAAAAAATTTTGTAGAGTCTTCTCTTATGAGTATGTTTACATATGAAAAATTTGAAACTTAGATTTTGAGTAGTTCTTGCATGTTTTAAAAATACAAATTTTAATTGGAAAAATGCATCTTCCATGATTTTTTAGAAAATTATATATTTATTCAAAAATCATAAAAATTTATTTGGTAATCGCTTTTATGATATGTTCTACTTGTATAAAAAGTTTGGAGTCGTTTTGAAATGTTTAAATTATTTTCTATCTTAAGTCCTATTATTTCATGTGGTTTAAAATTGGTTTAGTGTCAAATAATTTAGGTTTTGTGTGACTTTTGGGTTGTTTTGTGAATCTTGGATCATATCACAATCAAGTGGTCCTTGAGAACTCCTTAGGCAATGGTGATGATATCTTTTAGAGTAGTTCAACAAGTTGGTTTTGTTGGGTTGCAACTTTATCGCGGAAGAAAAGTTATACTCAAGTTGTTATCATTTCATGCACGGTTTGAGCATCATATTTAAATTCCATCATGTTGAAGCATACATTATTTCGTAGTGAACGAGACCCAGATTGTTAAAGCCGAGCCGCTTGCCGAGGAGGGTTGTTCATTGGAGAGGATTTCTATAGTTGTGGTGTTGACCCCCAGTCCCAGCCACAACTAAGGCAAGCCCCGATACATTTAAACCTTTCCTTGTATTTTTTACAAAGCTTTTTACACTTATGTTTATGATATGTTGCATTAAGTATTAGGAGTTGAGAGATAACTTAATTGCTGCATTACCATCCTTGTTTATTGCAATATCATCCTTGTTACCCCCGTGTAATTTCGAAAAATGCTTAGTATTGCTTAGCCCCTTGTTTAGTTAAGCTTTTTCATCAAAATGTTTTATTTTATGAATATGGTTCTTTTTGGAAGAATAATGAGGTGTAGTGTTTGATTTGAGACCGACGCCGACCTATAGAGTTGTGTCTTTGGGGTTGCCCGGCGGGGTTCGGATCGTTCTTTTGTTCCGCTGCGGTCGATTAAGGACCTTTCGCTGATTGGCCCTTGATCAAGAATTTGTTATACTGGCCACATATACGAAAAGTAAAGCCCAAGATCTCGGAGGTGAGCCAATTCCGGGAACGCATAACCGCCGCATTGGGAGGGAGAGATGGCGGGAGTACATGTTACCCCTCGCGGGTTAAAGTCCCGATTGGAGGTGTATGGGTACTCTGGTGATGAGGACGCCGTCCCGCTTTTGGACGGTCCGGAGTGAGGCTGACATATGCAAGTTTAAGTTCTACATATGTCGTGTGGTGAGGTATCCCCAAATTGGGTTGTGTTGCCCGAATCGGCATTTGCTCCACGAGAAAAAGGAGACTTGATCCTCGCGACCGCCTTCGTAGTAAAATGATGGAATATGGTTTTGAGGAAAGAAAGTTGGCTTATGAAAGAAATGTTTGCTCTAGAGTAGGAAAACCTAGAGTATATGAGTTACTAATATGAATTAAAAATATTGAAAGTAAGGATTCACCTTTAGTAAGCTTTTTCTCGCAAAAGAATTTTGATTCTTGCTAAGCCTTACCTTGATTCCCCTAACCCTCGCATTCCTCGTCTTCTTCCTCTTTTTCTTGGTCGGGTAAGTCTTGTTGAGTACTCCCGCATCAGTGGTTCTTTGACCCTTGTTGCGGGAGCGTCATGAGCAAAGCTTGTTTTTGGTCCCTCGCCGCATGACGTGTACCGGTGAGGAAGATGACGAGTAGAGTTGAACCCCGAGGCAGGGTTGTCGGTGTTTTATATGTATAATGTTACTCCAATAAATTCGGATTGTAATATTACTACTTAAGTTTGTTTTGAACAAATGGTTTGTAAAATTATGGTTATGTAATCCTCCACAACTTACTCGATGTATTTTGAATAAAATGTTGTAATAATCGAGTGGCTTGTTAATGAGATCCTCGCTCGAAGATTAATAGCACTTTCTAGATTGGGAACTCGTATAAAGATCGGAGGTCTTAATGACAATGATAAGTACATGTGGGCCCCGTGAATTTAGGGGAGGTTCCACATAAAGAACGGTACCCCTTATGGTCGTGGGAGTAACCAAGAAACACACACCGCGGTCGAAAGGGGAGCCAACTTGTGAGGAGCGGCTGGCGGCGATGTTAGGGTAACATGCACAACCGAAGACACGGAGGTGATCATAGCTAGAGGGGCACCAAAGAGAGCGTGGTGTGGAGTGGGAGCAGGAGAGGCGGGTGGAAGGAAGACGGTTGAGCGGGTGGGTGGTGGCGGTGTGGAGGCTCGGCCCGTGCCGCCAGGGCGAGAGGCCCTGAAGAAGAAGAGTGCGCGATAACATCGCTCGTGGTGCGATCATGCGCTTCAGCCTTGCCGCTCTAGGAAGAAGTATACGGGCAAGACATGCACAGCTGAACACCGCGAGAGAAAAAGAAAGAGGGGGAGGTGGTGTTATCGAACTCACGCCACGTTAATGTCACACTTTGGGCGGCCTTGATGGTGAGGCCGAACCGAGTGGACACCCGAGCAAAGAAGTGGAGGAGGGTGGGAAACGCCTCAATTTAGCTCGCAACGGAAAGTCCAAGAGTAATGGGAGAAATCATCAAGCACCACAAGATAGTATTTGAACCCGAGAGATGCTAGGGTACAGAGGGAGAGGTCCACAAATCACAATGTACTAGATCAAAGGCATGCGTGGCATGGAAGAAGAAGAGTTATCACCGTGAACCCGACGAACGGAAAGAAGATTGTGGACCATCTGAGGAGCAACAAGAACATTCGAGAGACGAAAACGACCAGGGGCAGAACCCACGGAGGTGACAGGAAGACAGGACCCATCACCCACCATGATAGAAGAAGGACAAGAGGGAGGTGGAGGTCGGATGGAAGAGAGTATACGGGAATGCAGAGTGGTGTGGTAGGAAGCGCCCGAGTCGGCCGATCCACTTTCGCGGGCCCGGCCCGTGGTGACCCCATGGTGCTAAAGGACGGTGTGGGGGACGGATCCCACCCCCCGGGGCCAGGTCGAAGGCGGGCCGGGCTGGAGCAGGTGGAACCCGTGCGGTCGATCGAGGGGAGGGACGCCGGAGAACATGGCGGCCCGACCGGAGTGGAGGCCGAGCACCCCACCGCCTCGAACGCCACATGGAGATGCGCCCCGACCATGGGTGGTTGAAGGATGGCCGACGCACCACCAGTGGGACGGGCGGAGCGGAGCGAGAGGTGGAGTGGGTCCGCCCGATCAAGAGCACCACCGCCACCACCCCGCCCGGTGCATCACCACCACCACCACTGGCCCACCCACCCCGCCGGGCGGCGACCACCACCACCACCGTTGGCGGGAGAAGGCGGGGGGTGTAGCGACGAGGACGGAGGCGGAGGAAGAGGTAGACGAAGACACCGAAGAGCCAAGACTCGGAGCGCAGGACGCCGGCCGGTAGGAAGAGGTGGCGCCGTGCTCGGTGAAGACGGGTGGGTGGCCCGAGGGGCGAGCATGAAGCGCCCGCCGGGCGACATATGGCGAGCATCGGCGTCGAAATGCGCCAAGCTCCCACGCGAGGGCAGCCACGCGAACCCGCTCTGGTCGCCGCAGCCTCGGTCTTGGCAAAGAAGGAGGGCCGCGGGCGCGCCGAGTCACTGCGGGTCGCACCATCGGGCGAGGGGCGCCGTCCCACCGGACGATGGCCACCGGCGGGCGCATCCGCATGGGGCATCCCCAAAGATGGGGCGGGAGAGGCCCGCCCGTGCCACCATCGCGGAGGAGGATCGCCGCGCCCGGCAAAGACCTCAAAGGCGCCCGCCCCATGGCTGGCGGGCGGGCGGGGCGGCGCGCCGCAGGGGCGGCTTTGGGGTTCGGAAGGGCACGTCAAGCGGGCGGGTTTGGCCGCCCGGTGGCGAAGAGGGCCATGCCCGGCGGCCGGAAGCTGGTGTTCGACGCCGCCGGCGGCGCAGCTTCCTCGGGGGCCGGAGACCGAGGCGCGACGCCGGGCGCGCTTCCCGCGGGTCGGGGCGGCCGTGAGGCGCGACGCCCGCATCGCTGGCGCGGGCGCGAGCCCGCCAGCCGCTGCCCCCCTCGGGTGCTTGTCCAGCGGCGCTTCCTTCGAAGAGCGATAGCGCGATGCCTGCGGCCCGCGCCCCGCAGCGGCCACATCGGCGTAGGGAGAGAGGTGGGGAAGGAAGAGGGGGAGGAGGCGGCGCCGCAGCCCCCCGGCGGCACGCCATCTATAGCGGTGACGGCGCGCGAATGGCGGGCGATCGCGAGAAGGCTCGCGCTGAACAGCGCCGCGCGAGGTGGGCGCCGACGGGCGCGCGAGACGGCGCGGGCGAGCGGGGGCGCTGCGGTAAAGCTCAAGGCGAGGTGGGCGCGGCGCGAGACGGCCGGCGGCGGGTGAGCCCGGAACCTAGCGTGATACCATGTTGGAATTGGATTTCCTTCTCTATTCCTCCAAACCCTAGAAGGGTGGGCAATATAGTTCGGCCTCTCATGGGCCTTTACCATCATATACACTAACAACATAAGTATATCGATATGTGCATTATGTCTATTAAAACCCTGCGTCCTTCTTAGTTATAGAGATTCAGTTCATGAAGCGAGAGGTTCAATAACATAAAAAAAAACCATCTCCCAAATACAATTATTTTAAGAACTAAAGTTATGTAAAATGAGATATACCACTAGATATTGTTTGCCATATTGTGCAGGATGCTACAGTGGCAAAACCATGCTTCAGCAAATTGTTTGCTCTTGCACATTGTAAATTTTGCTTCAGAAGAATCAGTGCATTTTTTAAACATCCACCAACAGCATATACTACATGGAAACCTCCCTTCTTTACTGGAAATGAGCTTCGCAAGGAAATGTTAATGTCATATCCAGGGTCTTTAGGTCAGCTTTCTTATTCTTTTCTTTCCTACTATGTTGGACAGGACTGGTTGCATTTTTGTAACCTTATTTTCTTTCTTATGCTTGTGAGGGCTGTAACCCTTTTCGCTGGGTTCTATGGACGCTTATTATATTTTTGATTGTACTATAGATACTTATTATATAATACAAAATAATATAATATAACATGATTTTGCACTAATTCTTAGGATGGCAAAGCAGCACAAGTGCAAACGAACAACCAAAGCTGTGCAAGTACAAAACAAATAGTAAGATGGCAAGAGGTCGTTAAGACAGTCACCAAAGGCTGCTCTTGCGACCAAGATATTTGCACCATTTCTTGTAATTCTTGAACAATCTTTTCATCACATCATTAAGTGCATTGTCATCTAACTGCAACAAGAATCATGTAAAATGAAGTGGTAAGTTCCAGAGAAAATAAAAAGAACATCAACAGGGAAAAACATCAATGTTGTGAAAGAAGAAGAAAACTAAGAATTTTTAAACCAGATCAACCTAGTGGTTGAATATTTACAGAAGAAAACCTTGGATTGTTGATCAGTCTTCGGATTTCTTCGTATATGTATGTTAGCAAGAAGTAAAATCAAATGTTCCCTCTGATTTGAAACACTATCTGTCTGCATGTCAGAAGTTGACAAAATATTAAAGAACAGAAAGTAAATTGGCTAAAGCCAACATAAACAATATAAATCATACAATAACCAACAAAAATGTAGATTGCCTTTCCTGAAAGCCAAACATAGCTTGCAGCCAATCCAAGAGGTCCTCATTAACTTTATGCTCATAAGTTTTTTAGGCCATGGAAGACCTCTTGTATTGCGAAGAGCAGAAGCAGCAGCTTGGATCTTAGAGGTTGACAAAACAAAAGGTGCTTCATTTATTCATCCTTAAATTGATAGGATAATAACTATGACAAAGAGGAAAGAGTACCAAAAATAACCTCGGAAATTTCATGATTGCCTGATTGCCACTGTCTGGATCAAGAGGGAGAATGTTAAAAGGGAGATAGATCTTTGTTTTCTCTTTAACCTTGTCAGCAGCTTCCAAGATCTAATAAAGACATATAAAATCTGTAAGACTGTAATGACTATCACTTCCACAGGGGCAATATCCATATTACTTATTGTTGAACTGAAAAGGGAAGCAAAACTTGGTTGATTACTATGTTATACCTCATGGTCAACTTCAACAGCATGTTGTTGTGTAACTGCTTTTAAAACTTCAAACAGAACAGCAGCAGTCTGGTAGGCTTTGGTTAGTTGGGCACTGCATGAATGAAGTAAATCCCTCAGCAACAACATTGACGGACAAGGAGAATATGGAATTAAAGCAAACATAGCATGCATACCGATCCACTTGGTCAGAAGCATTCTGAAGTGCTTGAATATATTTCTTGTAGTAGTGATGATAGAAGGTCTGTATTTCCCGTGCATCACTCTTTTGCCCCCTTCCCATCAAGGTGGGCTCATTCTCCTAACAAAGCAATAATCAGGAGGTAATAAATGTATATTAGATAAAAGTTCCCTTTTTCCTTGACAAGGAACTATACAGTTGGCTAAACATCACATGGATTTTTGCTTTATAATACCGAAACCAGACATTTTTAACTCTCCAAATTTTCCAATGAGACGGTATTTCCATAACTGTTGTCAACACTATAAAATATCCATTTGCAAGATCATGGTTCATGGAAACACAGCCATTATTAGCATGTGATAGAATAGTACACAGTAGATATGTCAATGTTGACCCATAACAGCATTGCAGGGCATTGAAGCGTACAGGCAGATGCAGAAAACTGAAAGGAAAACTAAAGGACAGAAACACACAGAGGCAGATTGGTAGTGCAGATGTGACAATTACATAATGAACATAGATGCAAACAGCCACTGACTAGAAGCAGTATTTCAAACTCATACCCTTTCAAGCCGCTGTAAAGAGCTGTCTTGAACTGTCGGACACCACGACCACTTGAAGTTGGATCTAACCTGTGAGCCTTTTCGAATGCATAGAACCGGCCTATGAATATTGCATATATACACATCAATTAACATGACTGAAAACAGTATGTAGGATAACATTTCTAACCAGTAACCATGTTCTTTTAATGGGTTTTTATTTCTGAAAATTGTAGTGTCCTATGGGTGGAAGTGGAACAGAGAGGGATAGCATACAGAGATAGGCGACGCGAGGGTTGGCCGTCTCAACCTCATTGGCAACACGGAGGATGGGCGCAATCTCAACAAGCGACGATGGCACCACCTCACTGTCAAACATGGGCTCACCAAAGTTGACAGCAGTCTGCGTCCTTTGATGCGGCGAGACCCTGGAGGCTGCATCGGCCCGCCCCGAGACAGTGTCCGTGACAAGGACGTCATCTCGATGACTTGCAGTCACCGCCCTAAACATTGAAGTGAATTCATCATGTGAAATGGTTTCAGAACGCACTGTAAATCAGTAAATGGCATAGATGTATGTGGTACCTTGGCTGTCACTCGGTACAACAATTTGATGCTGCTGAGACGAATCAAATCAGGCACTTCAACCAAACACCTGGAATGGAGGGCCCCGTTTTGAAGCTAGCCCATGCTTGAAGATTCAGAATCCAGCTCAGAGCTTCTGGTGTCGCGCGCATGCAACGCTCGAGAACCTGGCAGCATGATCAGAGACACCAATAAAGCAACTGTACACAGCAGTCATCTGCCCACCCAAAAAAAAAAAAAAAACGCACTACTAGCTAGTTTGGTAGAATCTCCTATAATAACTTGACCCTCGTCGCATAACACGATTACACGACCCAAACCAACCTACGAGCGCAATCACGCCTATTCAGTTTCAGAAGCCCAGTCTCAATCCCATTGTTGCATAGAATCGCCCGCAACCACGTCCCGCTCTCGCCGAGCACAACACAACCATCCGCCCCGTTGGAACACCACGGGAGCCATGCGTCTGACGGAGCCAGAAATTTTTTTTTAGCTGGGGCGAACTCAATACACAAAGCTACATGCTAATCACAATCACCAAACTAAACAATGCTTAGGGAGGGTAACCACACAATCATCAATCATGCTTACCCATAAGCAGCGCTTCCTAGTGGACCTACTCCTCTCCTCCGTCGATCGCAGGCTTGCAACGCACCAAAGTAGTAGCAGTAGCAGTTGAGCTGCTCCTGCCTCCTGGAATCTTGGCCAGCCGGTGGGAGGCGTGCGGGGGCGCGGTCGCGTGGGTGCCGCGGAGGGCGAGCCGGCACCGGTCGATGCAGCCATGCGGCGACGCCGACGGCCAATGTCGAGCGCGGGTGGCGGCGGCGGGCCGGCAATCTGGCGACTGCGCGACAGTCTTGGAAGTCAGCGCGGAGGAGAAGCCGTGGTGGCCGGTGGGCACCTGGCCGGCAGGCGGCGGGCGACCAGTTCCAAGTGAACTTCGGAGTCCGCTTGGGGATTCGGAATTTGGGAACGAATCCACCCGGTCTGTGAAGGAGTGTGCTTGTGTGCGATGGTGGGCTTTCAAGGGCCTTTCAGGTCTCACCTATGTTGGGCTGAACGAAGTGGGAAAAAAAAAAAAGGCCCATCCCATGCTCGTTTCTTCTCCTCACGCGTCTGATTTCTTCTTCCTCGCCGCAGGCGCGCCGCATCCCGCATTCCTACTCTTGCTCGCGCCACCATTATTGGGGAAGAAAGGGGTCCAGTGAAGTGATCTAAGGCGAGCTCGTCGGTAGCTGGGGCGGCCGCCCCACCCCGCACCTAGGGTGGCTCCGTCGGTTCAGACTACTTTGGATCAAACCAAGGATGATTCCGTCACGTTCCTCGCAACGCAGCAAAAAGAGAGGACGATCGAGGGGAACCAAACCAGCTAGAACCTTCCGCGATAGCAGTAATGAGAGACAAGGCGAGAGAGGATCGGGTTCCGCACCTCGCGCACGTGGAGTCGTGGACACACGACGGGAAGCGCGTCCACCAATCCGCGGCGGTACTCTCGAGCGAAAACCACCGCGACCGACGTACGGCCGCCGACGCGCAGGAAACCCACGGCGGGAGCTTCTGGAGGAACGGCGGCGAGCTGGCCGGGGGTTACCTCCTGTCCGCGCGGAGGAGGTGATCGTCGCGGTTGAGGCGAAGCGGTGTTGGCCGTTGGGGACGACGACGAGAGGGTTTTGCGTTGGGATGGAGGAGAGAGCGCGAGCTGTGGGGTAACTGCGGTGGGACGTTGGGAGGGAGGTGGGGAAGTGGGAAGACGACACCAGGGAACGGAGGGGGCGGGGATCCGAGCCGGAAACTGGGCTCTATTTACCGCCCCCTGCCACTGGACCTGCAGGAGCAGAGGAGACTAGTGGAGAGAGTGCGCACCCCGGGCGAGACGGCGAAGCCGTGGACCGGCGTCTTGCGGCGGGTGCGTGGGCGCGGCGGTTTCGGCCGAAGCGCGCGTGAAAAGGCGGATGGCCGGGTGGGTTTCGCGTCGTTGCCAAGCGATCGGTGCGCCTCGCGATGGCGTCCTCCGCGATCTGCGACGGCACGGTGCGCAGCGCAGCGGATCGGCACACCGCACGGCTGCGGAGACACGTTACCGATCGCACACCGCACGGCAGCAGCTGCGGGGCACGTTACCAAGCACGTACTACTGCATACGCTACGCTGCAACCTCTTCCACCGACCGACACCATCTCCATCATCATCGTAACTAAATCTGAGGAGGATGTATAGTGCTCGTACGTATCGCTATCCGTTCTGTACCGGAGTGGTTTTTTGATTGGGGGCAGCAGAGCCGTGTGCAGCTGGCCTAACCGCCCAATTTGCTCGATGAGCAACAGAATGGACTGATGAAGATGACCTGCTGATGACACGCACGAAAATTCGCGAAAATGAAATGTCGATTTATTATTATTGCTTCGTCATCATGCAGTGCAGATAGAGAGAAGCGTCGTGATGAGTGGGCTAAGCGAAGCGCGCGCCAGAAAGAAAAGGTGCCGTGCCGATATAATTTCTGGACGGCAACTGTGATGTGTGCCAGCTTTGCGCTCTGGCTATGCAAGTCGGTCAAGAGCACACCAGAAGAAGACACTAACGAATTGTAGAACAGTACCTACGTGGCACGGTCATCATCATGCATGAGGTGGCAACTTCGCCCCGGCCGGACAGGGCGACGAAGACCCAAAGTCTCCTCAGCCCTGCTGGATAGTCAATACCATAGCCTGAATGATATTGCACTGATTTGGTGGCAGTCCTTTGCTGCTTCTTTTAGTAAATCCTGTTGACGATGGAATGGACCCGCGGAGTCTTTCTCTGTTGCATTGCATTATTGCACATCATATTCTTATCATCATCGCAACCTCCTTTTCGGGATCTGAAGAAAGCACTGAAATAATCAACCACCGGTAGGCGGTAGATCCGATCAGGTCGCTTCAATTCGGCCGCCGATTGCTCGGATGGATAAAACTACCCTTGACGACGCATCTCGAGTCCACGCCTGCTCCCCTGTCTCTCAATGTGGAATGGGATGGAGTATATATGTTACCGGAGCACTAAACTATTCGCATTCTCCGTTCTCCAACTAAAAAAGTTATCTCGGAGTACAAGCTTATCGTTTTAGTACTGTCATTATCATGTTAGGATCGGTATCGATGAACAGTCTGTTGTAACACTTCATGCCAGACTGCCCTCTCGCTCGGGGTTCTCGGTAGTATGTAGGACCAATCACTTGGTGGTGCAAAATTCAACCGTGAATGTGACACTAGCTTGTTTCGTCAGCTTAGTATATATGGCTAGGACTTGTCCATACACGAAGGCATCACACTCATGATTTCGACCCGGTAATAAACACCACCTAACAAGATTATTATACACTCCGTTCGGCAAGAACAAGATTTTGTACAATCTAAACTTTAACCAAGAGTCCGGTCCGGTCGTAGGTACGATGCTCTGCTAAAATACCCAATAAGTTGGCCGCCCTCCGTGGAGGAGAAAAGCACCAGGAATTTATCGGGGGGAACAAGATTCTATATAGTGATGCGAGCGGTGTACATCAACTTGCGTATAACAACACCTGGGCCCTCAGTACCGTTAGATCAGCCCTCCATGCGGAGGAGGTGGATCTGTGATTCGCAAAATCGTCGGGCATGGTCGTCCACGCTGCGGCGCCGTGCGGAGGAGGAGCCACGGAGCATCGGTCCGGATGCATGGATGGCATCGAAGGTGGGGCTGATGTGCGTCACGTCACGTGTCGAGGAATCATTCCAGTTGATTCCACCGGACAGGGTCGTCTAGCAAACGCTGCAAAGCGTCGGCCAGCCTTGCAGAAGCCGGGGGTTGGTGGTGATCGCGGATCAGGAGACGTCCAACGGCAGGACTCGCCCGCCCGCGGGCCCGCGGAAAGGCCCAGCTCGCCCACCCAAAGACGAGACGTCGGGACCCAACCCCAACCTATACTCACGCCACGCGCTGCCATTTCCGGTGGGGAGGCGAGGATAGGCAAGGCTCAGCTTCGCCCGACGCGACGTCAAAGCTGCGAGAGAGCGGCGCGGCGCGGCGTCTCTGTCTCCGGCGCCGCGCTGTCCGTCCGGTAGTGCCGCCTCACGTTCGCGCGACGTGACCAGCCGCCTTCCGGGATCCGACGCGTAGTAGCTGTAGCATGGCCATTCCGTCAAAAAAAAAAAAAAAAAAAGTTGTAGCATGGCCAGTGGCTCTTTCGGTGTGGAACAACCCCCGTGTCCAGATCGATGGCCAGCCGGCCCGAAGGAAGCAACGATTTGTTCTCGGACTAGCACCAGGATCGTCCGGTCCGGCCAGTTCGGACGATCGAGTGCGCCAACTGTATGTAACTTTGGCGAAAGCTACGTGCGCCTACGTGTCAATGGTATATGTGTACTCTATAATATAATCTTGTCAATGTGTGGATTAGTGTAACCATTGGGACGAACCGACGTGTCCGACTTCGTTTCTTTTGCTTTCTTTGATTTAGGTGGCGACTCAGATTTTTAATCCAGGTGTCACGATCCTCGCCTATCCACAAGTCAGGTTCACTGATGTTTCAATGCGCGCGGCCGATGTAAAGAGAGACCCCCCACACCACACCCAGGGAAAAAGATGACTTTGAGTCGTCTTGGATTAGCATGGCTTGGCTGTAGAACTGATGTGCCATGCATGTTTTGCTTAGGGAAGGGGGTTTGCTATCTCTTTGCTGAGTGCAGTGATACCGAAAAAAAAGACGACCAGATCAATCATTGAACATAATCTGCCTCGGCCTTTCGGAACTAGTCGTGTTAAATCAGCTAGTGAAAGTTCGTCTCATGCGAAGATGCTAGAGAAGACAAAAAGCAGCAAGCGCTCGCACCTCGCAGAGATGGATTAAAAGGAGGATAGGATGATCCTGGTCCGTGTTCTGGAAAAAGAGAAGGCATAATAACCGATACTAATAAAGAACCTAATAAAGCGCCTTTGTGGCGCACAATCTCAAGCTGCAAAGCAAAAGCAATGCCGTTGGAGATTGAAACTACGATATCTTTGCATCTCTAGTGGATGTCCTTTGGACTATGGACGCAAGGACCGCGTCAGTGCATGAGCTTTCCAGATAGTGTGTATGATGTTCATCACTCAGGTAACAATTTGGGTATCAAGAGTTGAAGATAAACATAGTTGATAGTTTCATATACTAGTACTAGTCAACCTCTGGTGTAACTCCAGAACAAGGCCGAAATGTAAGAACTCAATATGTGGAATGAGCCCACGAAGCCCATTATGTGGTGTAAGATCCAAGCCCAATAATAATTATAACAAATGCAAATCACGAGACAGTTTACTGATTACTATTACTGACCAGGGGAACTATTAATAACAGAAATAATTATTTTGTCAAAAATAATAATAAGAGAAGTAAATATAAAACAGTACACTGAATGGTGTAAATCCATTTCTTAGCACAACACTGGTAACTTAGTTTGCAAACTTCAATTTACAACGTGGTCGTAGACACAATTCACTCGTCATCAGAGGGAAACAAATCACAAACGAACACAAGGAAAATCACACTGGCAAGTAGCAGACTGGCAGGGAATGGGGAGCCTGGACTGCACAACAAAGCTAGCAAAGTTGAGTCCCCATTCTTCTGTGCCAATTTATTCTGCTATCTGATTATAAAACGAATGATCAATCCAACGAACGATACTTTTCAACAATCAATTCGAGCAGAAGTGCTCGACGAGAGAGGAAGTGCCAGCCGGCTTGCGTGACCGGGCATTCAGACCATGTCGCTGATGAGCAGGACGTGGTTGGTCCGGTGCCTCTCCACGAACATCTTGGACGCTCCCGCCACCGTCTTCCTCCAGGTCTACGAACAAGCAATCCAGAATCAGGCAATGCCCAATGCAACAACGAAAAAAACAAACGAGAAATCTGAAGACTGCTCACCCGCTCCAGCGCGGCGAGGAGGAGGCCGATGCCAGCGGCGTCGTCGGCGCGCGCGCGGCGTGCCTGGGCCTTCCTCGCGGAGGCGGCGGGCGTGGAGGTCGGAAGGAGCAGGCCGGCCCTCCAGTCAGTGGACCCGCCGATGCTCCGCCGCCGCTTGGGCGGTGCCAGCTCCGCCCCCGTGCCGCCCGCGGCCGACGCGTCGGAGTCCCGCGCGGAGAGCCCCGACGCCACGCGGCGGGACGAGCGCTTGCGGCGCAGCGCTAGGCTGCGGCGTGGCGGGGTGATAGCAGTGCGGCGCGCGTCCGGGTCCGCGAACTTGCGGAGGAGCTCGTCCGACGACGCCCTGCCCACGTGCTGCACTGACACCTGCTGCTGCGGCGGCGGGGTCGCCATCGATGGCTGGCAGTGGTACGAGGTGGATGGAGATGAGATCGAGCAAGCAGTGTGGGCAGGAGGGGTCGGCCGGCGAGCGCGGAGGGAAGTGCGGGGTCGAGGTGGTGGGGGTGGGAGGAGTGGGATGCGGGGAGGAGAGCGGCGGGAGATCGCGGCGGATTTAAATGCGGGGGTTTTGGTGGGGGACGGGTGGAATATAGCCGTTGGGGAGCGCGGGTGCGGTGTGGTGGTGACTGGTGTGGATCTCACGTGCCCGCGCGACGTTGCCGGACGCGGGTGAGGTCGGCATCGGCTCGGCAGCGCGCTGGCTGGTCCACCGTCCACGGTGGGTCACTGACTGCCGGCCGGCCGGACTGACTGACGCGGGCTGCCGGATGGGCCGGCAAGTTTTTATTTCCCCCGTGACTAAAACGGCCGGAAATCAACTGCTGCCTGCACTTGATGCTGATGATTCTGTCCGTTAGGCGCGATCACAATCACGCTCGCTCGTGAGTTGTGATGACAGTGATGGCACGAATGGATGGTCGCCTGCAGTGCCATGGAACTTGTTGCTCTCGTCATGGCCTATTCACCTCACGGGGACACCTCACAGCAAGCTCGCTCCGGGAGTTTGCTTTGTACCTGTCGGCCATCCACGGACCACGGGCCGATATTTTTTTTATATAACAGCTTCTGAATTTGCAATTGTTCATTAAATCAATATTGCCTCCCAAAGGGTCTATTCTTGCCGATGGTGCAGACGGAGGGGTTGGTGGTGGGGGCTCAGTGCTGAGGACATCGAGGAGGAGATATGCCTCCCTTTCCGTATAGGACCAAGGCCGAGGCGTGCACGCACACCGGTCTCCATTCACACCATCAGGAGGAGCTGCAAGGGCGCCCAATGCTACGCGGCAGCCCATTCGCCCTGCTAAAGAAGATGGGGATTCAGGTGAAAGGATCTTGTGGATAAGGACATTGAGGCTAATCTCATAAACTCCGTCCGAGGGTGACATGTCCTTTAGGAAGTAGAACGTGCTCTAGGTGCTACTAAATGGCGAATTGGGGCGAGGGCTCAACCTCAACATAGCCGGGCTCTAGGACGTCATGACATGACTGGTCTGCATATGTCGCATAGCCTTTCCCTCGTTTACGTGTTTGGTTGGTTCGGGGGTTGTGTCGTTTGACTACCGTTTTCCCCCTCTTATTGTAACAAAACTCCCTTCTACTTAATGAAGAATCCGTCATTGGCGGTATCGCGAAAAAAAAAATTAAATCAATATTGAAAAAAAAAAACTCTATTCTTCTGCTCCATAGCTGAACAGAGGTTTCTGCTACCGTGACATCCGGGTGTGGCCTCTGTAGTATAGGAACGGAACGTTGCCGGCATTGCAGGTCGACTGCCTCCTGTTAGGCAGCCCATTCGTGCAGCGCAGTGGAGAAATGATCTTGCAGAGTTGCATCAGCAAACTCCGTCCTGGAACCTGTGCAGGTGTTGTCTCGACTCTCGAGAGGGAATTGGGGCGAGGGCTCAGACGTGCACTTCTACAACAGTGCCTGCATATGTGGCTACTAGCTACTGAGAGGTGCAACAAAGGGTGTTGCTGCTGCTGCTGCAGTCGCAGCTCTGTTACGAACAAACGGCAGACAGAGGCACCTCGGACCAGACATGTACGGAAAATGCAGTTATAGCTTAGCTGTACGAACTACGAAGTAGTACTATAGATAAAGCTGTAAAGTGATGCGTTGGCATCATGACGAGTTCAAACCATTTGTACTCTAATCTCAAATCACTCGAAAACAGATATTATGTGTTTGTACACAATTAGCAAGAACGCTTTGGTAGCTTTGTTGACGCTTGTTGGCTGCTAGGTCTCATCTTGTGTAGTGATTGTTCAGTGTTTGTGCCTAGAAGACGATTCTAACATGAAGAATTTCTAGACATATGAGAATACGAAGGATTGCCACTATATAAGATCAAAGCAAGTTGAAGCAATGATGTAGTCCGTAGAAGTGGTGGGCCACAAGATCAAGCTGCTCGCTCCCCCTGCACCTCCTGGGCACCCCTCCCGAGGGGCGACTCGGGAGGCGACCCACCGCGCCGCCAAGAGCCCTCACCGGCCACCACCTCGGCCGCCGTCGGCCCCTCCCGGTGGGTGGTGGCGGCGGCCCTGCCCCCACAAGCACACTCCCACCCCCTCTCTCCATCTCCCCGCCTCTCCCCGTGAACAAAGTCGGGCGCTGAAGATGACGATGGCCGGTGACGGCGGCGGGCTTGGGAGCGTGGATCCATGCCCTCCGCCGCCGGATCCAGCGATTTCCGGCCTTGATCCGGCGGTGGGCGGGCGCCGCGGCCGAAGAGCCTCGGCTCCTACCGACCACCGACCCTAGTGACGACCGGTTTGCATCTAGGCGGTGTTGGTATTTCTAATGTCACTAACTAGTAATGGCATTTAGAAAGATATCGATGTTGCTTGAGATAAAACTAAAAGAAATATTCATTGCGGTTCATAGCATATCCGAAAAGGTTGTCATCCCTATAGTTAAACTACTAATATGCAAGGAATAAAATATTCATGCTATGCCTTGATAACTTAATAAGTAAATAAACAATTATAAGCGGGTATCGCAGTTTTTACAGATATGAATATACCATTGTAGCATTTTAACAGGGAGTAAGAACCGGTGTTGAATTTATATCTACCACGAGGAAAGAAGTCTTCTATCATGAATTAACTATGCATAAGTGCTAAATATCTTAATCATTTAATCTAGTCATCTCTCGTGTGCAAAGTGTTAAACTTATCAAGTACTTAAACAAGGATCAAAGTTCACAATAAAGATAATGATAAAGTTCTTGATAAATAGATTCAACCATAGTCATATAGAAAGTGTCATGCAATGGATGATAGTAATTCATAGGCTAGCTAGCATTAGAAACTCCAATATGTAACTCTAAACTATAAGTTAGGACCTACTCAATTAGTGCAATACATCTAACAATCATCGAAGAAAGACTAATTAAATCCAAACATGAGGACGAGAATCCATGAAGACTAAGGCGAAAAACTTAGAACAACTTTGAATAATAACATCCGCTAGGCCTACATACGGGGGATGGATTGCAAGGACTCAATGGTCTTTGTCACCACCACGATCTACCACACGACCCGGCACATAGGGTGCAAACGCAGGTAAATAAGATCTAATCACCACGATTACATCATCTCTACCACTCACCCTCGAACGAAAGGATGAGCGCTATACGAATCCATGCATGAACATAACAGTAATTCAACTATGCTAAACGTGTAATCAAAGTAAATACTAGAACAAATAATCTCGAATATAAACATGATCAAGATATTCATATTAAGCATGTGTGCGGAACTTGAAAACTACTTACAATGAAGAACTTACAAGAACGAGGCGATCTTGAGCCGGCCTCAGACGATCCGGAGCGGATTTCTCCCTTCCTACTAGTTCTAATCTTGATTGCTACTCCTCCTAAAGCGATGTTTCTAATGACTTGGATCTTGAGGTATTATTGTTGTATTGAGAACTTGATGATCTAAAAGAGGGGGTCTAGGGGTCTATATATATGGGTCTTCATGTCTCTTCAACCTTCGGCCGGCCGGCGATGTGGTATTAATCTTGGATCCATCCGCACTTCTACCGACGCCCCTCGGATCAAACCGACGTTAAACAACCGGTTTAGATTGCGTCTTAGAGGCGGTGGAGGAAGGTTAGGAAGATGGGATGACTTGGCGGCCAAGGGGCGATCGGCCCCATTATTGGCCGATCGGCCCCGGGGGTGTCCCCGGGTCCCGTCGTCTTGTCGTGGCTACGGAGTCTTCTAGATGATGTTTTCTTCGGTGTCAAGTTTGGTCCACGTCGGGATTAATCAGGAGCCTTCTAGAGTCTTTCTCGGAGTTGGATTGCGTTACGTCGCGTAGTCGTGCGGCTCGCGAACTGTCGTTTTCCGTTTAGTCCCCGCAATTCACAACTTTACCAAAACCGATGGAAATATGTTAGTGACACCCTATTCTAGGTTGTTATTATTATTTATACCCCTTTCTCATGTTTAATTGATTAATAATTTTATATGATAACAAGTGTCAACGGCCGGCCACCGACGGTGGCGCGGCGTGTAAAGGCCGGGGGCCTGGGGGCGTGAATCCGCGCCCCCCCCCCGGATCCGGCCCGGAGCGGCGGCCCGGGCGGCGGTGGATGCGGCGGGCTCGTCACGGATTTCCACCTCGCGAGGCCGCCGTGCGCGGCCGGGCACGACTCCGGCCGACCGGCCCTCTCCCCGCAATGGACGGGGAGGGACCCGACGGGTGGGCGACCCCCGGATCTCGGGACTCGGGGCAGTCGCCCCCTCTCCACCGGTCGTCGGCGCCCACCCTAACAGCGTTGGCCGGAGGGCTATTGCAAAGAGCGAATGGCGGCGTGCGGGGGGTCGTGATGACCCTTGAGCGCCGGCCACGCTTGCTCCCGTGCAACAAGCAGCTGGCAGCCGGCGTCCACATCAAGGACATCGTGCTTAGATCACCTACCGGCCCACATCAAGGTTGCCTGTTGCAACCGGTGAAGACTCGCCGATCATCTCCAGGCATATCGTCGTTTGCGTGTTCGGCTTGGATGTGCTTTTGTAGGAACTTGGATTACGGGTGAAAACCCCGCCCTTGCTCTGGCCGGGCGGCGATGGCGATGACGACGGTGTCATATTTCCCCCCCTTGGAGGCGTCGCTATAATTTCCTTCCTTGCGAAAGCCTTCCCCGAGCCCCCTGGAGTACGGCATTCGAGACTCAATTGTGGCGTGAAGAGCAAGCCAAGGACGCCCCCTCGTTGATCAAATAGAGGGTCGAAGCATTTATATTGTTTTGTTGTATTGTCCTGGGTCGATGTATAAGTCTATGACTTTTCTCTCTTTTTGTTTTTTTCTCTCTTTTTGTAACTTTTTGGCTGTGTAGATCTACGAATGTAGAGGCCGGATTTGATATCCATTATCTAAAAAAAGTCCATAGAAGTTGGAAGCTTAGTTTTTCCAACTCTCATAGTCTTATTACTCTTGCATACCTCGGTTTCGAGGCCTAACATCAAGAGTTTCTAAGTGAATGCGGATGCGAAAGAATAGAAGCTCGACCAAGATAAGATTTTTCTAGATCTCTTACCTTATTGTTCCTTTTTTTGTCTAGCTTCGAGTTTTGAGGCTTGGTGTCTAAAGGCCCTTGGTTGTGTATATTCGGGTATGGATTGAAAGACCCAATTCTATGCTCTTTTTAGGAAAAAACATCTATAGATCTTTTTTATAAGACCCAATACAGATGCAAACGTTATATCAGTAGTGCACACTCACACCATCAACACACGCTACACGATACCGAGTAGGACCAACAGATCTTGAGATTGACAAAGTCACCATAAGTGGCTCCCCGACATGTAGAGGCCTCTTAAAAGCGAACTCATTTTCTTTTTTTTTTTCTTTCCTTTGCTGTTGTTGTGACTTTGTGAGCATGGCAGTTAATTGTAGGCATTGATTCTTGTCCCGAATGGAGAAATCGGCATATTTATTGGGGTCCGAGATGGCGTCCTGTTTGGATGGGGACGGCGTGGAAACATTGGCACCGAATCACGAGTAAGTTGCGATTAGTGTTGGATGGGGACTTGCAGCGACACGCAATGACCGGAAAGGTGCGAATCCGACAACGAGATTGGAGAAGCCTCGGCCCGACCATATAAATATGTGGCACCGGTAGCGACCAACCTCCTCACTTGTCTCGATCGCGGCCCTCAAACCCTAGCCTCCGCATCCCCCCCCGCCGCCCGCGTCCACATCCTCCGTCGTTGACCACGGGCGGCGCCGTCCTTCATTGCCTCCGAGGAAGGTGCTCCTCCTCTCTTAGCACCTCTTCCTCCTACTGCGGTAGCACCTATAGTTGCAATGATAGCGCTTTTACAGGATACCCACTATGGCTGTCCCAATCGAATTATTTCCACCATGGATTATGTTGGCAATGCTTTTCAAAATCTCGGATCACTACAAATGAATCGGATCGATAATGTTTAGTTTCAATTGGACGAGCAAACACCTCTTATCTAAATCACTACGACAAATAAAATTTTGGTAATGTTCAATTTCAATTAGACGAGCAAGCACCTTTTATTGAAGCAACAAAGATTAAGATAAAGACCAAATCAGGGAAAGACTTAATTCAGAATTATTATACTAAAAGTATCAAGTCAAGATTATGAGCTAGACATCCAATCGGATTGATTATGAGCTAGAGTCAATTGAAGCAAGCATTGCATTAGTGAAGATCTATGTGTGCTATGATGAGGATCAGATTCCACAACATAAATCTCCACTTGTCGAAAGAAAACGTAGAGTACGACATGCCATATATCCCCATCCTCCCGTACGTGTTTCTTACAACCATTTGTTTGTACTAAGAGTAGTATTTATTCATTCATTTGTAAACTCTTAACCTAACAGATTGGTGATGAAACAAAAATACCCTAAACATTTTATTCCACAAATAGTAATGGAAAGTTATGTTAGCATAGCTTTTGTGGTTTTCAATCGAAACATATGCAATTCAAATAGTTTTTTTTATTATACTAGTATTTTTTTGTTTATTCCAGTCATGTCAAAATTAATTGAAGTTCAGTTTTCTTTTTTGTTGGAACTTAGGTTCCGAACAGGTTAGAGAGAGAGAGGTGTGAAGCAATTAGGGTTTGAGTGTGTAATAGGATAGCTCCCTTCTCATGACACCCTCTATATTTATACGTAGGGAGATTTAAATGTGACCCCTGGTGAGGTTGGATTTACAAGTCACTCCACTAACTCCACTTGAGCCTCTTCTAGTGGGCCTGGCCTATAGGAGAAAGCCAAGTTCAAACAGGAGCCCCTTATCTACTAGGTTATGGCCGGAACTATATGACCTAGTAGATACTCACACTAGAAGAGGTGCAATAGAAGACCTTGGTTGTGAGGACTGCCCTTCACAACCACACGTGCATGTCTGCTAAAAACTTCATCCAAAAACCTAGTGAGAAAAAAAGAGCATGGAGAAAGAGCGCATGCACGACTCTTGGTCTACACATGTTGGCTTCTAGCTCCGAGTGCCGGTGTCTTTGTTTTCCAGATGTCTCCATCATCGTCATCTCCTACTCGGCGTGTTGGTCTTGGTCTCGGACCTTCTCGATGTGCGGGTCTTCCCCAACTCTTCTCGCGGAGGTCTTCTCCGGCTCTTCTTGAGGCGGAGGTCTTCGTCTCCGGGCCTTCTGTTGTCTCGACACTCGAGAAGGAACTGAGGAGAGGGCTCAGACCAGAGGGCTCTGTGACATAATATACATGTGCACTTCGTCTCGACACTCGAGAGGGAACTGGGGAGAGGGCTCAGACTAGAGGGCTCCAGTGACATAGTATACATATGCACTTCTACAACAGTGGCTGCATATGTGGCTTCTCAATTTCTGCAGTGGCTACTGGCTAGTGAGAGGTGTAACAGGGGTGTTATGCTGCTGCTGTTGCTGCAGTCGCAGCGCTGTTACAAACAAACGGCAAACAGATCGAGGCACCTGGGAAAAGACATGTACGAAAAAATTGCACTTATAACTGTACGAAGTACAATAGATAAAGCTGAAAGCGGTACCAGCCCACGGTAAAGTGATGCGTTAGCATCATGACGAGTTCAAACCATTTGTACTCTAATCTCAAATCACTTGAAATCAGATATTGTGTGTTTGTACACAATTAGCAAGAAAAAGGGCATCCAAAAACATCGATGATGAATTGACCAGCATGCGCTTGCAGTTTGTACAGGCTCCAATATTCAACAAGTAGTATCAGGTTTTCTAAGCAGTCTCATCTCAATTGTAATAACAGCACAAAGCATAATTGCAATTATCCGTGACTTTCCGCAAGAAAATGGCAGCAAAAGCAGTTATTCAATGCTTAAGCACCAAACGGTAGCACAGATAAAGTATCTACAACTGATGACTAGCCTACAATCCACCTTTTAAGATTTTGCAGCGCCAAAGACCAAACCCACAATCCAGGTAACGAGCGATCCAATAACCCAGAGGACAAGAAGGAACACAATGACACCTGCCACAATAGTCAGGACAGGCGGGCCATCTGGAGAACCAGAGCTATCGTCACTGGAGCTAGGAGAATCTTTGCCTGAAGCAAATAGAGCTTGCTTGTTCTGCTCCTTCCTAAGCTTATTGCATTCTGAAATCCATTAAATCTTCTTACGAAAGGATTGCAACGCCTGCAGTGTAAAATAGCAAGAGTCATACCTACGAGTATGCAATAGTTGTTCCTTGCCATTACTGAATATGAACATGCAAGTTGCAGCGCACAAGATACAGTTCCGTGCATAGAAAAGTTACTGGCTCAATCAACTTTCCTGTCATGAACTAAATAGCTAACTCGAAGATGCAAATATATGTGGTGTCAATGCACATGAAAATGGCATGTCATGCCCTTGATTCCTATCGAAATGTAACAAACTCTCTTTACCACCGTCATACAAGCAGGGACGTGAGAATGTGTCAACGAAACTGCATGCATAGCTCTGCTCACAGTATCAAATGAGATACCACCTTGCAAGAATGTTGTAGATTCATAGTGATGTTTTATAAACCATAGAACTGTATGTACTACTCACAAAAACAAAGAGAATGTCAAGGTCATAATTACAAAGATGCTTCTTTCCTAGTAGGTGCATAATTTTGGCAAAGTCACAAACCCACACATTTGTTTGAGTAAGGGTACTGTAGTCTGTAGCCGAGCTGAAGTTCAGACTGAAACTAAATCCCATCAAAATTCAGCTCATTTACAACCAAGTAATGGGATCTGAACTGGAAACATTAGGCAAGCTAAACATCAGTCATGTCCCCTGTTTGACATCAATACAACACGGAGTATGAAAATTATCCCCATTCCATGTAATCTAGCAGTTCCCAACCATATATAGTAAACCTTTGTAAAGCAAGTGGAAGAAACACTCTATTCTAGCACTACCACATCAGTGCAGTTTTCTTAGGAAACGGAGCACAGCAACAGCAAATTTGAAAAAGGGATGAGCATATCTACGTTATTCAGATTGTTTCAGCAGCGCCAACATCACTTATAATTCGGTCCCCGTTTTGTTTTCTATTGCCTTTATGGTAAACTGTGTCCCGAGGTAACTGAATCCAATCATGTAATCGAGTTATCAAGGCACACTTCAACAGCTAAAATCAAGCAAGGCGAGAAATCCTTCCAGCGAATACCAACGAAACTGCGGCATGCGGTAGGTTTTCGTAGGGAAGGGAACGCACCTGCAACCAGGGAGGGCGACGCCGGGGGTTCGGTGCGGGGCCACGGATGCCGCGAAGGCGCTCGCCGGGAGTCGGTGAGGACAGGGCCGGAGAGTCGAGAGAGACGGAAGAGTGGCGGTGAGGTGGGCGGAGATGGCGGCCATGGCGAAGAGGCGGAGGGAATGGAGGGGAGACAAGACAGGAGAGCACTGTGGCCACGGAAATGGATCTGCTGCTGCGGTTGTTTTTTGTCAGTTTGCTGTGGTGGCTGTCTTCTGCACTTCCAAACATCAGAAGCATATTCAGGCATCAAAGCAATGTACTGCATTCCAAGTTTCTCAGATTGAGCTGCATTAGCATAAAGAGATTTTTGTTACCAAACTGATCTTCTTATTACATCCAATGAGAATCAGTGCCAAGGAAAATATCAAATAAAGCAAGTGTACGCTGTCTAGTGAGTTCTGTATAAGAAAGTGGGACATGTTTCTTTAGCTCTGAATTTTTATTATTTCGTTATCGTAAAAGTAACAAATGACTGAATCAAGAATTCTTCTCTTCTGTCTCTGATTACCAAGAATAAGAAAAGTGGATCTACTGGTACTCAAATCATATAAGAACGTACCATTACAGCAACTCCACTATCAAACCTCCTGATAAAAATGCTCTTTTCTGTTGCCTATCCAAATTACCATGATCTGCAACAGATCAATCTGACGCAGTGAATCAAAGTTGCCTTCAGCTAGAGACCGTACTCCCATCATGAGATACCAGCTACTATCAGTTGATAAATGTAATCAATTACCCAAGGCAACTAAACAAATGATACTTTCAGCTAAACCGAAACAAATAACACATGCAACTGATTTCACGACCATTGCCACTCCCTTTGCAAAACCAAACAGCACGTGCACGTTTACAAAAGCATTGCAAGGGCATGCTAAACTGCCATAACAATTAACAAAATCCTCAACGAGTACATAGCCTGGGAAGGTAGTAAAACAGCAATTTCCTCTCTTTTCCCATTAAGAGACAGCATGATCTAATCGCCCTTGCGACGGAAGGAGCACCCCTCGGTGAGCCTGGCCTTCCCACCAGTAGGTTGGCAGAGAACAGTTTGGCAGCCTGGGCACACAACCACAGTCTGGGAGTGGCTGAACACAGTGGTTCTGCAATCAGAAAACTTTGTAAGATACAGAAAATATTTTATTTGTTCAGCATGTTGATATCGCAAAAACTATACAACCATAATAACCTTTCACCAAAGGATAACATCAAAAGATCGCAAATAATTGCAGTAAAGCTCAGTGGTCAATGTAAATTAGAACTCACTGAATCAATCAATCTTGCATCATACACAACATGATCAAACCAGCTACACTTGCAAAATTGCGGCAAATAAAGCAGTGAGGTGTATTGTTGTGCAATTATTAAAAGAAATACATGTGTAATCTAAATTAACCCACATTTAAACAGAACAATCATACTTCAACTGGTAAGGTGAGAAACTAACAAAAACAATAGTCAAACATTAACAGTTTCCATCTCCATATATAAACTATTTTCTTGTCCAATATATCCAGGTGTCATTCCATCTATAAACACAGATTTGCTGGACTTCGTATGAAGTGAGAGCTGCATTCTTTTGGGGAAGGAGGGTGTATGAAATTTTACCAAATCAATATGCAACCTTAAGATTTGTCAAACCACAAGATTTCACCAAAATTTTTCATATTTTAACTAGCTAGTAGTAAACACAACCCTACTAGTAAACTGAGCACGCTAAAGTCTCAATGGAAAACCAGCAACACAAGATTAGCAGATCACACCAGCCAGCAATGGATAAATGGAATAACACAGCGTCAATATCAATGATAATTGTAGTAACCAAAAACAAAAAAAGGAGCAATGATCATGAACACTTACATGCTGAAACAGCCCTGGCACTTGACATCCTGCACACAAAGGAGAACAAAACGGGAAAAAATTATTAGAATCAGTCTCCAATCAGGCACAAAAGCAGACCCAACTTTAAGATCCATTTTCATTTCTGTTTTCACACTTTGATGAATTATGCATACCCAGCCTAACTACATGCATGTTACAGGGCAAACAAGAGCAGTTAAGCTGTCCTATTGCTTTGTTGGAAGTATTTTTTTGTGGTTATTGATACTAGATCCAATTTCTGGTACACTCTTCCAAACCAAACCAACATATTAGGTTCAGTTTTTTTTGTTACCAAAACTAAAATCAAATGATACATTCGTTGGGTCTCTTTAAAGCATGATTTGCAGCACCCGATCACGCGGAATTAAAAAAAGGGAATGGACAGGTATACCATGAAGAATGAGTTGGGAGACTGCACAAGACGCTTCTTCTTGTGCTTTAGCTTCTCGAGCTCTGCCGGCGGGTTGAGCAAGTCGATGTCGTTCTGCAGCACCTGCTCCGATTTCCAAGAAAGCATGAGTAATATCATTAGATCGAAGAGCAACAAACAAAACCGAAATGGAAAAGCGGATCGGATCAGGGAGCGTACCATCTTGGAGATGCGGTCGCCTTGGGCGTTCCTGGCCTGCGCCTGCTATGGAGCAAGGGAGACAGAGGGGCAAAGGCGAGAGCGCGCGTGGCGGCGGCGGGGAGGAAGACGAGAGCCGAGGGCCGGATATAGGTGCGGCGGTATGGGGGTGGCGAATCTGAGGCGTTCATCGGGGTGCTGCGTTCATCTCGGCCTTCCGTTGATTTTTTTTTTTTTTTTTTTTTTGAGAGAAAGGTAGGCATACTATTTATCAGTAGTCATAATGTTTTGAGGTACATGCAAAATATTTGGTCGCTCAAGGAGCCAAATATATCTCCCCGGCATCATCTTACATACACTTTTAGCAATAGCATGAGCCTCATTGTTACAACACCTACCTTCATGCTTGAAAATTACATCCTGAAGCAACCTACTCCTAGATTTGATATCCCTTAGAATGGAGGAGTAAGCACATAGACTTTCCTTATGAAGATTGACAATGACTTCCAAACAGTCCGAAGCTATTACACATTTGCATGCATCAACATCAAGTGCGGAGATATCGCTTCATTACAGGCCATTGCTTCCAAAGAGGGTGGATCAACAAGCCCATTAATGACAATAGCACTAGCAGCAATGTAGTTGCCTGCATTATCTCTACAAATCACTCCAACTGCTCCTTTGTCACCTGTTCGCGCCACTGCACCATCAACATTGAATTTCAAGAAACCTTCAGGTGGAGGTAACCACTTAAGAGGAGGATCTTTAGTCTTCACTAGCCTTGTTGTACTTTGCTCGCAAAAACCAGCTAGTTCCATATCATCAATGTACTTAGAAATAAAACTAAAAGTTGACAGCGGGCTTTGGAATACCTCCTCATATAAAGCCTTTCTCCTAGCACCCCATATTGCCCAACATATAACCAGAAGTTTCTGAAACATCTTTGCAGGGAGTGTTTCTTGCATGTGGAACAACCATAGCTTTGGATTATTAATCTGGACGGCAACAATGTGTTCAGTAAGATCCTTATCAACTAGAGCCCAAACACATCTTGCCATAGTACATTGAAAAAGGGCATGCAGCCAAGAATCAACTTCAACACCACACAATTTACATGAGCTTTCTTTTGTCATTGACCTTGCCTTAAGCACTTCTCCTGTAGGTAAAGAATTGTGACTTAGTCTCCAGGCAAATATTCGTATTTTTGATGGCACTTTAACTTTCCAAAATAACTTCCATCTCCTTCTACATCCTTCTATATCAGAATTTTCAGCTTTAGAATTAAGCCAGTTTTCAAACTGATTTGTAGTGTGCACAAGCATTCTATATGCTGACTTAACAGAGAAAATACCATTTTCGTTCATAATGCCATGCCCAAAAATCATTTTGTCGAGAAAAGCTCAAAGGAATATTTTTTAATTACCTGGGCATCCATGTCATTAAAATATTTTTGAATTACTGCATCCTTCCATTGCATAGATGTGTGATCAATTAACTCACATACACGTCTGGGTGGGTTTGGTACCTTAGCTGCGATTGGGCGCATACCTTAGTCTCTTGGCAGCCAATTGTGATCCCATATACTTGTATTTTCACCATTTCCAATTCTTTTAATCAAACCAAGCTTTAACACATCCGTCCATCAAGAATACTTCTCCAAATCTGTGACGGTTTACTTCCTAAAAACAGCTTCCAAGAATTCCCCATTTGGAAAGTATAATGCTCTTAGCAATTTGGTGCTCAATGAATGAGAATTTTGCATAATTCTCAAGCTTGTCGAGCAAGCAAAGCCAGATTAAACATTTCAATATCCCGAAATCCAAGACCACCTAGATACTTCGGTTGAGTCATTTTCTCCCAAGACACCCAACATGTTTTCCGTTTGCCATCCTTGCTACCCCACCAAAATTTTCGAATCATTTCATTAATTGCATGGCATAGTCCTCTAGGCAACCTGAAACAACTCATAGAGTATGTGGGAATTGCTTGAGCTACAGCTTTAATCAAGACTTCTTTCCACCAACTGATAGACTTTTCTCCATCCACCCTTGCACCTTACTCCATACTCGATCTTTAAGATATTTGAAAACACCAGCTTTTGATCTTCCCACATCTGTAGGCAGTCCCAAATAGCGTTCAGTCAGAGCCTTATTAAACACATGCACCTTTTCCTTCACCTCTTCCTTTATGCTATCACTGCATTTCTTGCTGAAAAAATAGATGATTTGTCATAGTTGATACGTTGTCCTGAGGCAGCACAATAAGTAGTAAGTATCATTTCAGTCTCTTTTGCAGCACATGTGTTTGCCTTGAAAAACAATAAGCTGTCATCTGCAAACAATAAATGACTAATATTAGGAGCATCTTTAGCCACTACAATCCCCAAGTCTTGTTGATTATTGTTATTTAAAAGACATGACAAACCCTCTGCACATAATAGGAAAAGATACAGGGAAATTGGATCGCCTTGTCTAATGCCCCTAGAAGGTTTAAATTTCTCTAAGCTTTCTCCATTGAAGAGTACTGAGAAAGATACTGTAGTTACACATTTCATCACCAAATCAACCCAACTTTTGCTAAAACCAAGCCTACTCATTATGGAAGACAGATAGGACCATTCAACCCGGTCATAGGCCTTAGACATATCAAGTTTTAGTGCACAGTAAGCATTTTTCCTCGTGCCATTTGTTCTCATAAAATGCAGACACTCATATGCTGCAATTATATTGTCAGAAATAATTCTACCAGGGACAAATGCAGACTGTTCTTCGGAGATGATATTAGGGAGAACAGTTTTGAGCCGATTAGCTATTGCCTTGGAAATAATTTTATAAATCACATTGCATAAGCTTATAGGCCTGAACTGCCCCACCATATTTGGATTAGACACCTTAGGAATTAGGACAATGAACGTACTGTTAATTTCTTCGGGTGATTCATCCCCATTAAGAACTCCTAGCACTGCCCTGGTAACATCTTCTCCACATATATCCCAATTTCTTTGGAAAAAATGAGCCGGGTATCCATCTGGACCTGGTGCCTTTAGTGGAGACATTTGAAATAAAGCTTCTTTGACCTCTTGATGTGTAAATGGTCTACACAAGTAGTCATTCATACTGTCAGTTACTCTTTTCGGTATATGTGACAATACTTGCTCCATATTTGTGGTGCCTTCTGAAGAATATAGATTAGCATAGTATTCACTTGTCATCTGTTTCATCTCGTCAATATCTTCACAGATAGTACCATCAGCACGAGTTAACTTTGAAATCTTATTTTTATTATGTCTACGACTAGCCTTGTGGTGGAAAAACTTTGTATTGTTATCACCTTCACAAAGCCATTGGATACGGGACCGTTGCCTCCACATAATCTCCTCCTGCAAACTTAGCATTACAATCTTATCTTCTATTTCTTTCTCTTCTGCAGATGGACCCATTCTTTGTGGATGTGCTCTAAGAATTTCCAATTTTCTCCTTATAGTTCGTAATTGTCGTCTTACAGCACCAAAAGAGGTAGCACTCCATTGTTGGAGCATACTTGTTAGTCGGGACAGCTTCCTATTTAATTCCATAAGATTTCCATTGTGCATATCATCCTTCCACACTTGTGAGATCAAAGGAAATAAATCTTTATTTGTTTCCCACATAACCTCATACCTAAATGGTCTTCCTCTATAAGCACCATGTGCACAACAATCTTCTCGCTCTGTAGAAAGTAATATTGGACAATGATCTGATTTCACCGCAGTTAAATGCTTCAGAGATGCCATAGGGAACATGCTGCAACCATCAGCTGTGGCAAGTGCACGATCTAGCCTAACTCGGACATAGACACCATTGGCCACCTTTTTTCTCCCAAGTCCAATCTAAGCCCACGTAACCAATATCACAAAAGCCACAAACATCTACTGCTTCCCGAAATCCCTCTATTAGGTATTCTTCTCTAGGATTTGGGCCGAACTGTTCCTCTGGCCGCAAAATTTCATTGAAATCTCCCATACATATCCATGGCAAAGGGCTATCACTTTTTATGAATTTTAGTAAAGCCCAAGTCTTATGCCTTTCCGCACGGTTTGCTTCTCCATAAACAAAAGTCAGCCTCCAAGGTTCCTTTCCGTTTTCATGTATTTCCGTATCAATATGGTATTGAGAGTATTTTGTAACCTTGAGAGATACGTCATTATTCCAGAAGACACCTAGACCACCACTCCTTCCATTACTATTAACAGCAAAGCTATTATCATACCCCAAAACATATCTTAAATTCTCCACCCGAGTTTTAGCTATTTGTGTTTCCAAGATACATAACACCGGGGGGGCAAATTCCTTCGCGAGATCGCGAAGTTCTCTCACTGTCGCGGAGTTGCCAATTCCACGACAGTTCCAACATAGTGTTTTCATTTCTCCCGGCGGCACTCCTTAAGGGAGCCCGCCGATCCCATTTCAATGTCATCAACGTCGTTCACATCTGCCTTTCTGAATCTTTTATAGCCTCGCCCATTTGGGCCACCATTCTTGTACAAATCTCCAGAATCATCTTTTGCTATCATCAAAAACTCATCATGTTTCCCCAAGTTGACCCCTAAATTATCTGTCTGATCAGAAACAGGAATAATTGCCATAGCCATATTAGCATCGAGATAATCTCCTCCATTTCCTAACATAAGACTCATGGAAGCCCCCTTCTCGATAGGTTTTAGCTGCTGGTCCCTACCTCTTTTCATGAGGCTTTTTGCATCATCTTGTACATCATCATAATCCTCTACTGAGTCTTTTTGACTACCTTCTCCACCTTTAGAAACAAAGTTATTCTTCGAGTGGATGCCCTTAGCTAACTCACTTGAATTTGACTCCTTTGTGTCTGCTGAACCAATTGAATTGCTCTCTTTCGCCTTCCATTTCCTTTCTGGGTTAGCAATCAGCCAATCCCCATACTGGATAGCTTTCTTGTCATGCACACCATCCCCACATTCAGATTGAGTGTGGCCTATCAGCCCACAAACAGCACAGAACTTAGGTAACTTCTCATATTTAACACGAAAAACTTCCCGCTTCCCCTCTTTTCCAAAAGATACATAGACAATTCTTGTGAGTGGCTTATCAATATTCAAGTTAACCCTGATGCGCAGATAGTCTCGCCATCCCTTAATATCATTATCTGGCTCTACCCACAAAGTTTCACCAATTTTGTCTCCTAGTTGACGCCCAATTTTCTTATTTCTAAAACATGTTGGTAGATCGTAGACACGTGCCCAAATAGCCAACTTCTTAAATTTCACTGTGGATGGTTTTGTAACCCCATCATACTTCTCTAGTAGGACAGCATTTCCTTTAAATAGCCATGGGCCTTCTTCCATGACCTTACGCCAATCTCCTAAACATGAGAACTGGAACTCAAACAAGTTTTCATCTATGGCCTTGAACCTGAACTCTTTTGCTAGACCCCAAGCATACTTCATATGAGCTAGAAACACAGAATGACTGAAAGTTTTTAAGGAATTAACCTTTGCTAGTGCTGTCCAACGTGCCCCTGCCTTCATTTCCTCCAAGTCTTCTTCCAAAACAATCCCTTGGTCTTCATCTTCACGTATGTCCAAATGTTGCAGCAAATCATCCAACTCGTACTCAAGCTTCCCTCCAGATTGCAATTCCATGTTTGATTTATCCATCTCCCTATCTGAATAGATGAACACTGTAGAGCAGAGACAAATCCCCCCCAAAATCACAACCAAGGCCGAGAAACAAACCCAATGTTTGCCCTTTAATCGGCCCGAATTGCGAGAGGGAGATTGCTGCTAGTGTAAATCTAATTCAACAGGGAGAGGAAGAGGAGATTCTCACACTAACAGGTAGTGCGAGCAGCAGAACCCTAGGGGCTACCCAGGGAAACTCTTGAGCTTTAATCCCTCTTTCAGCTCACTCTTTGCTTGTGTGGTGAAAGGAAACTAGCTGAGAGCAGCTAGGCTGAGCTTCAGACGGCGGGATGCCTTGCCGGCGGCGAGGCGTCGCTCCGTCCGTACAGTCGCCGCGGCTCTAGAAGATTCGAGACGCGGAAGAGTCACACCACCAGGTAGTCCGACAGACCTAGTGTTCGTGGAGGCCCAAGTCCAACAAATCAAAGGCCTTTGCCCTTTGGGCTGCAAGCCCGCAACCTATTCGGTCTCTTCGTCGTGACACTGGTCTCTGGGCCCCACGTGCGAAGAAAAGAGAGTTTTATGTGTAAGTCGGTCTCCCAAATGTATTCTTTATGCCCATTTGGTGCAAGAGTAATCATGATTTTGTAGCAATTAAATTGTTTGGTCCTAAGCTTCCTAGTGAACATACTTATGTTGATGCTTTTACTCCAAAATATTTGGCCAGCGTATATCCACAGAAATGGTAACAAAAGCACATCTCACAAACGTGTTAGCTGCTTGTGACTGCTAAACAAGGCATGAGAACCAAATTGATTGTTACACACTAAAGACTACACACGGCTCAGCCTCAGTTTCAGTTGTGGTTACAAGTTACAACAGCTGCGTTCCAACAGATATAATTGGCAAAACCTAAGGTCATCGTCATACATCTAATAAAGAACAGTTCTGGCTGTTCTACTACAAATACACCCTTTCCATGAACCCCTATGGGTTCATGTAGTTCCCCTAATTCCCTCATGAAAGCTTATTCCCTGTGACGCTCAGCATGCTACATTGGAGTCTTCTGCACTTCCAAACATCAGAAGCATATTCAGGCATCAAAGCTTGTTGAGAAACTCAATGTGCTGCATTCCAAGTTCCGCAGATTGAGCTGCATTAGCATAAAGAAATTTTTGTTACCAACTGATCTTATTACATCCAATGAGAATCAGTGACAACGGAAAATATCAAATAAAGCAAGTGCACTCTGTCTAGTGTCTAAAGTTCTGTATAAGAAAGTGGGACATGTTTTTTTAGCTCTGAATTTTCATTATGTCATTATCGTAGAAGTAACAAATGTCTGAATCAAGAATTTTTGTCTTCTGTCTCTGATTACCAAGATAAGAAAAGTGAATCTACTGGTACTCAAATCATATAAGAACGTACCATTACAGCAACTCCACTCTCAGAGAACCTTGGGATGGAGATTAGCCTCACTTTCTGTTTTTCTGGCCCTGGATAACAAAAAGGGTAAGTTGGTGTTCAAGTAATATTATGAAGCTTTACATGAAGTACTACCTTCCAACAGTCGAGTTTCATATTTATCTTGATTCCCAACAAAGTAGACGTCGGGCAACTTTCAACAAAGGAAAGGATCCTTGTCTGTGTATGGATAACAGCCTGAATAAAATTACCAAATAAGTGTTTTCTAGCCCGATTATACAATTACCCAAAAAAAATCAATCACCAAATCATGTACGGATTCACATACAAATAAATGGGTTATGATAATAGTTATCTAACTATTTTGGAGCAGTTGGCATGCCAATTTGAGCTGGAAACAAAGAGTTACCTAGGCTATTTGGAGCAGTAGGAGCCAGATGGCGCCATCTCAGTGTTCTTTCCATGAATTCCAGCTTGTCTTTAGCATCAGAGTACTTGTACAGGTCATCTATGTTCTGGCCAGATGTTCCAAGAAACCTACATAAAGAACTTTCTTGCATGAAAACCTCCAAGTCGCTTAAAATACTGAGGTCAGTCAAATCAGAGCTTGACACTCACTGGACACTGTCAAGCTCGAATTGATGGGGATTTGAACATGACGAAAAAGTGTTGTAGGTGGATGCCCCAGCGAAAAGGCATCTGTGCAGAGGCTGCAGTTAAACAAGTGAATTAACCACGCATGCACAAAATGCACTTGAGTGATACTAGTACAAATTAAAAGTATGTATCCACGTCAATAGCCCACCTGCTGAGGCAACGAAAAATTTGCGGGTCATGACACCCCTGGCATCATATCTACAGGCAATGATGCCACAAGCTGCATATAACATGGATTACAGAAAGGTCAATGTCAGAGCAGAACTGTTGCGATGACTAAATTTGATGGAAGAAAAAGGCAATATTTTTAACCTGGGTAAGCATTATATCCAGTTCCTTGATAGGTTCTGCTATCCTGGATTGATCTTTTGATGCTACCGTCTGACATATTGAAACTAATCATTAGTATGACATACTGAAGCAACACGATATGTACAACAGAAATCATGTGAAACGTGAATGCCATTACCTGACCGTTGACAAACCTTGGTGAAATATGCACTGAATTCCCAGCAACCACAGCGCGTACTATATTTGATGCTATGGATTGCTCCTGAGTGATTTCAAACAAAGATTATCCATATTAGTTAGAGTATATATTTGAGTATAACAGTCGACACTTTACAAAGACAAATTGCATACATTCTCATCACCCAGATGCCCTGTGACATGGTCAATAAGAAGCTGGAACTGTAGAGGATTGAATGCATCACTTCCTATACTTAGCCCTGATATGAATACCACATACTTGTCTTCTTCTGTAACCAGAGTATAGTTTCAGAGCAATTCGATCATTGTTAAAATTTGGGAGAAAATGTTGAAATATGAACACATCGCAATATGGAGAATATTACCTGCGCTAGATAATGCAGTTTGGGGAGGAAGACCAGCCTCAAGAACATCTTCAACAAGAAAGTTGCCAGCACTTGTTTCCTTCCCATGGAGAGCCACTACAACCCCTGGAAATGATTGTTGAATCGTTGATTGAGCATTATATCTAGGGAAAATGTTATGAGGGCAGAGGCATCAAGATTGTCTATTAGTAAAATACAGAAACTATAAATTAATAGAAAAAGAAGTCTGACTGTATTGTTTTTAGTTTTCAGTGAAAGTGACAGACTTACCAGTCACAAATGCTGCTGGAGGTATGGCTCCTGCAAGTGTAACTCTTCGCTTTCATCTTCCAGAATGAGATGATCATCAGGGTGCATGAAATTATGCGGTTTGACAAGGGGAATTGCAGATCTCTGGCAAAAAAAAAATGGCAAAGGCTGATGCAGATACTTCCTCTGTTATACCACCATACTAGTAGGAAAAACTAACTTTCAGGTCATCTTACCTCTTTGGAATATTCATCAAGAATGGAAGGCTTCAACTTCATGTGCTTATATAAAGTTCCAACAATTATGCATTCCTTTCCTTCTTCAAGTCCTAACACTGTAGTGACTGCAATGTGTAGAAAAAAGGTGTGCTTGAACTCTCTCCATGCATAAGCAAAAACCTTCCGTATGACTATGAACCCTAGTTTTTTGAACGGACCGGACCGCCCCGGTCGGACCGCTAAAAAGACCGAACGAGCCTCCACCGGCTCGGTTCACTTAAAAGATCGCCCGTGCATTTAGGCAGGAAAAAACCGGTCAAACCGCCGGTTTTTGAAAAACCGGTGAACCGGGCGGTTCAATTTGAACCGGGCGGTTTTTTGCGTTTCCAAAAAATACCCTTTGTGATCTCGAGAAAAGCCTTATACGCTTTCGGGGTACTATCGGAAAGAGTGACCAAACATAAGCGTTTCTCCTTTTGGGCGAGTGGGAGGAAAAAAAATCCGGTTCGTGGCGGCGGCTGTAAATCTGCGACTCGCCGGCCTCGCCGGCCCGCGGCGCGTGGCGGCGGTCGGGGCCGCTGGCGGCTGCGTCGCGCGCATCGCGGGCGGGGCCTCGGGGGCGGTCGGGCACGACGGGCGGCGGCTCTAGGCTCGCGGTGGCCTGTCCCTTTCTCTCCGTCGGCGGCTCGATCTGCATCGTCGGCGGCGGCGCGCATCGGCAAGGCGGGGCTGGGGGGCGCGGCTCCCGGCGGGCCCGGCAGACCGGACGACGGACCAGGCCGGGGCGGGGCGGCGGCTCTGGTGAGGCCGGGCGGCGGCCTTAGGAGCCGTCTTTGCTTACTGGGCGGCCCGCCGGGTCGTCGCTCCCCTGCTGCTCAGTGATCCAGTGACCCAGTCCCTCTCTGGCTGGCGGGCGGGGGCCGGCCCGTGGGCTCCTGGCGCTCCCAGATCAAGTCAAAGGAGGCTCCTGGCGCTCCGGTCGACACTTTCGGCATGGCGCATGGCATGGCTCCTGGCGGTGAGTGGTGAACTCGAACTGGTGTTCTTCATGTTGAGTGCTTAGAATTTGTGTTCTGTACAGAGAATCGAGATGTAGTGTTACGTCTTTGGTACACGTAGATGTAGTGTTCGTGCCCGGCCTCTTTAGGATTTGTTACTAGTTCTTCATGTTGAATGCTCAGTTTAGCAAGGATCTGCAATACACTACTGAGAGGATGCATTTCAGTTAGATTGATAATAGAAAGGAAATTGTTCACCTAAGATCGCTTTGTTACTTGATTATTTTGAGAACAAAGTGGATATACTTCCTACTGTTCCAATTTAGCTCAAAAATGCACCAGAAAGATCAGCTTTTAGATGTTGATATTTCTTGATATTGCTTGAATGTCAATTTAAATCATATTATATATATATATGTACCGGTTCAAAAACTTGTGGCGGTTCGATAAAAGCGGTCCATTATTATCGGACCAGCGGTTCAAAGCGGTTCTAAGCGGTTGGACCAATGAACCATTGAACCGGCGGCCTCACCGGTTCGATCACGGTCGGTTCGAAAAACTAGGCTATGAACCACTTAAATGAAATGAAATGAAAAAACTGTATCACCAAAACATCTTTCCAAGGTACACAATAGCAGCCACAAACAATTGACCTTTTTGGAGTCGTTTTAGGCCAACCATTTCAAACTTGGGTTGCATATTAGTACCTTTTATTCAGACTACCAAAATACGGTTCTATGAAGTAAAATATGACAGATGCAAGAATCCACTTTTCCTTTGATATTAGGTATAGATATCTGAAAAGATTTGGTCAAACCTTTAAAACTACATATACATAATTAACTACAGCTTTATTTAGTTTGGAAACATTATGTATCGACTGTTATTCAAATATTTGTCAAAGTTGTGCTTGAAGACCATCGATGCCTAAGACAAACTTATATGTGATTGTAGTAGTAAATAGGATACCAAATTTAAATCTTGCCAGCAATGAGGCACAAAAAAGATTGCTGTTTATGCTCACCAACTAATGTTAGTGAAATCTTTAATAATTTTTACATTTATCAGCTCAAGAGCAAAGCATCTATCTGAATCTGACAAAGCCAAAAAAAAAAAACAGTGTAAAGCAGCAATCATTTATCATGGAAGCTATGCTAGTGTACCAATGAAGACCTAAGTTAACAACCACATATAAAGCTGTGACAAAATCATCTATAACCAAAATATAGACCAAATCGCCTGGCAGGGCAGCTCAAGCCTCTATTTAAAACGCCAGGCTTCTCCTAAAACCCTAATCCAGGTTCACAGTGTCTTAGTTTTTGCACCCAACTCCAATTATGAAGCAATTGCCAATCCAAAGCCTCTAGAAATAGACTAGGACCAAAACCTCACTGGACAAGCGAGCCACAGATGACTGCAAAAGTCCTAGTTTAACTACCCTGTATACAATGATGTTTATCACAATAGATCAAAATGAGGAACCGCAAGAGGGGAGGGAGGGAAATTGGGCCGGACCAGGGACTTGCGGCTTCCAGGAGGGGACGAGGGCGTGGAGGAGATTCCGCATGTGGTGGAGGCGCGTGAAGTAGATGTGGCTGTACTGCTGCCCCTGGTACCTCTCCCCTGGATCGCGTACCTCTCATCCTGCAGCCCCCAATGCGACCGCTCAGCTGAGACTATAGTTGATCGACAAGGGAATGGAGGAGACCACGAGGGTGGAAGAGGCGGATCCTTACGAGGCTGCTGTAGGCGGCTTGCTTCCTCTCCATCGGCTTCGGCACCGGCATCGGCGGCGGCGGTGGCGGTGGCCCGCGGGAAGTTAGCTTGGCGCCCTGGGGTTTCGACTTGAGGTGAGGTTTCGCGGTTTCTCCCCTTCTCCCGCCCGCGCGCCCAAATTTATCCGCCAAAAATTTCTGATCGCGCGAGCGGCGCGCCCTGGCGGCCGGCGGGGCCGGCGGCACTCGGTGGCAGTGCGGCCGCGGTGGGATTTCGCACCAGAGATTCTGGCTCGAGCAGGTGTGGCCTGTGGGCTACAATGCCAAGCATAAGGCCCAACTGGCTACCTGTGGAACTTCTAGGGTAGGTGCCTGAGGCCCAGCCTGGTAAGCGTTGGAGTGGCAAATTGAAGGGCCCGTTAGGACTTGGGATAGGGTAGGTGTCTGGTGTGTGTAGACTTTGCACTGTGGTGAGTGGTGACCGGAGAGCGACTGCTCGCCACTCGCACGCACGCCCTAAGTGTTCTGTTTTAAAAATCACGTGAATGATTGTAGTGAAAAGAGGTATACAATCCACAGTAAATTTTGTACTTTTTAAAAATATACCATTTTTTTAAGACGAGAGATATAGCAGTTTTTTATTAAGCGAGAATACAAATTAGTTATGAGAGAACCCTCGTATTGTAGATTACAAATCACTAAAATAGTAGCGAGTAACTTGGATTAAACATAAAAATAAAATAAAAAATGCAAAAAAAGCGATTGTCCTCAACACCTAAGACCTACAGTTGTGCCTACAAAAAAAACATAGCGATGGTCGTCAACATAGAAGACCGTCCGGCACCAACAACGTCAAAGCACCCACCAACGAACCAAACAACGGCCGTCACTCCTCGCTACTCAGCTGCTACACAAGAGGAGGCCGACGACACGGAGGCAAAGCATCACCAACGAACCAACCAGCCGATCGGTCACTCGGCAACTCCGTTTCGCCCAAGAGGAGGCCGATGACACAGTAGCAAAGCATTCGCCTACGAACCATATGACGGCAAAGCATTCGTCAACAAACAATAGTGGCATTAGAGCATACAGTCCATTGTATTTGCGCATTTAGTATTAATATATATACAGTCCAATTCTGATACCTATCAAAACAGATGACATAATAAAATCTTCGAGTCACAAGTTACTTAGGTGACCATTAACCAGGCATATATGTTGTATAACGCATCGACGGGAATTGGCGCGCTCGCCGCATACAGCTCTGCTCGACGGGAATTCACGGGTGAACGCGACAGGTGAACAAATCAGCGGTTGCTGTCACGTCGCGCACCTCACAGACTGCTACGTCCAATGTCCAATGGGCGGTGTGCTTCGGGCTCCGGCACGACGAGAAAGAAGAGGCGTGCGTCTCTGGCGTGGCGTGAGCAAGTGCGATTCGATCCTGTCTCGGGCCTCGGCGATCGCCCGCCCGTCTCGCTCGCGTGCTGCCGCAACGCAACTCGCAGAAGTGGGAGGCACTCATCACGTCACCGTATCGTGCGTGGGCCATGACGTCAAGCGCTCTGCTAAAATTATACTCGTGCTCAAGAGGCAAATTACTAGGCAAATAGTTGGTGGTTGGCCTGCCTGGCGCTTACGTGGATGGATAAGGGCGACGCCAGGAGATGGATGTGTCTGGTTGACAAATCGGATCAAGTGGTCGTGGCGCTTTTTTCTTCTCAGCTGGTGACACATCTCACATATTTAAGTCTACGTATTTACTCTATATATATTTATACTGTATATATATGGCTTGACAGTCAGTAGTCACATGGAAAACAAAACCGCAAGCCAGCGAACAGTGAACGTACGTACGCGGCCGCTGCTTTGTGGGCAATGACGGGGAAGCCGTACAGCACACCGGATCACCGATGACCGGCAGTCCGGCACACAGGGAGGGAGGAAGTGTACTCCTACCCTACGTAACGCACATGCTCGGATGGATCCTCGGGATGTGGCAATGGCATAGGCATGGAATGGAACACAGACGCCGCCGCCGGACCCGATATTTTTGGCCCCAGCCGGCAGCCGCCGTACCGAGGCCGGCCTTCATTCAGAATGAGGATTTCAGATCAGTGTCTGTGCTGTGTCTGTGCTGCTGCCTGTACGCCGCTCCCGCCGTCCGTCCGGCAGGCCGCGCGCAACAGGTGGCGGACAGCGACCCGCGACGCCACGCGCGCCGCGCAATCGCAAAAATCTCCATCCATCTCCCTGGCATTGCCCGCGCGCGGCTATATACCAACTCGAACATCGGACAACCAACTTTTGGATTGCTAGCTGTAGATCGATCGGGTATAAACATAGTGCCGTGTAGCATGACTTCTCCGGATTCCGTCTTTCTTTTTGAGAGAGAAATGAGATGGTTTTTTAGAGTATCTGATCTGGAACGAACGGTCGGTGGACGGTGGGAACTTCTTCTACGGATAAGTAATCGTGCTCTCGAATTTAAGGCGCGGATAAACAACAATACCCAAGCAGAGGCATGCGTAGTGGGAACGAAGCATAAGCATCTGCTACGTCGACCACAACGTCTGTTCCTTCCACCGTCTCAGCGTATCGTGTACCATTGATATCTGGATAAGCGTATCAGCCTTATCAGATCAGATCAGATGGGAAAAAAAAACAAAACAAAAGAAAGGGTAATCGTGTCGTTCCAGCACTTACTGCCGTACGTGCAGACAGTTACTCCTACAGCGGAGGTACATGTATTATATAGACATACTTTGCTTTTTTTTTTTTTTTTCAAGAGCACGCCTAGGACGCGTTTTTCATTGCTTGACGAGTTTTCAAGCCATGGTTGATTCGGTAACACAGATTACCGGAATCACCACCCCCTACTTCTCTTGGATCTTACAATAGTGATTACATTGCAACAAATTTTGCGACGAAGAAGAAAAACAAAGAAGGCAAGCTATAGCGAGAAGGCTAACAAGCGTCCTCTTCTTCAAACCCGGCCAAGTTGAGCTCCATGGCGAAAGATCAAGACCACCGCCAGCGGGGCCTCAAAACAACTCTTCTTTTTGCCGTCATCTTCCCTTTGACGCGGCCCGCGAAATTGTGTCCGATTTACGAGTCCACGGCATCATCGTCAACCTGCCGCCAAGCTTACGGAGCAATACCTTACGTGCTTGAACGGTTACATTGGGGGGCACGCGGTTGAGCTGCAATCGCCCCCTCCTCCTCGAAGAGTGGACCGACCTCGGCGTGCGGGAGCGGCGCGGCAGGTCCGGCCTTGATTAGAGGAGTGCGAGGGGATGCAAATGGCCGCCTCGATCTCCTCTGGGCCAGACAACGCCACACGCTCAACGTCAAGCTCGGAGGAAGGCAGGCTCGGCGCGCTATCGTTGGCCCACCGATGCATCGGGGCCGTGATCTCCCCTTCCTCGGCGTCACGACCTCACCCGCGGTCGGCCGACGAGACCGCGGTGAGGTCCGGCTCAACACGCCCTCCTCGATCGAGCAGGCACAAATCCACCGGTTAATACGTTCTGCTTGCTTTCTGATGAAGTGAAGGACCTCCTCTGAGCCATGGCAAGCTCGGCAACCCGAGGGGCTGCGAACTCGGCCTCGACCAAGTCGAGACCACCGGTCCGTGGTAGAACGAGGCTCGGTGCCACAACGGGCACTAGAAGGAGGAAGCGGGTGGTGGTGTGAATTCATCTCCCACCCCCGCGCCCCACCGGTCCGGCTATCGGAGATGGGGGTGGAGTCTGGGTGCTAGAGGCCATGAGTTCCACCAACATCGGATCGTGCGCCATATCCCGACTAGCATGTCGGGCATCCGGCGTGGCGGCGTCAGCGGATCGGACTCGAAGATCACGGGAGCCACCGCGGCGGCGGCATGGTCGCAAAGACCGGTCGGTTTCGCTTCGCTTCCGTCGCCGCCGCCGTCCCGGGGGGCGGGCCGGTGTCCAACGGGCAAAGAATAAAGATCGGCCCGAACCCCCTCGGCCACCACAACGCTAGAGGGGCGTAGCGTGAGGTGCATCGCGAAGCTGGCCGCGCGGCGGCGACCCTTGGAGCATGCCTTGGCGATGTCGGTGCCCCGACAACGAAGCGCGGCGTGTAGGGGAGGCGGCGGCGGCGATATGGTCTTGCGCCAAGCAATTGAAACGAGCCCCACCGGCTCCGCGTGGGGACCGGACGGCGTGGTTTGGGAGCGGCTCGACAAGGCCATGCCGTTGGCGGCAACGCGACGACGGTCGAAAACCATCGGCGTCGGCAACGGGCCCGGCGGCGAGGGGCGGCGAAGTGCGAGGCGCCGGCGTCGGACCAAGACGACGGTGCACGGGCCTCCGCTTGGCTGTCGAAGTGGAGACCGTCGCCATGGCCGACACGCGGTTGTCTTCTTGGCGATGGCGTGGGTTCACCATAGCGGCGCCGACCTTGATCTGTTGAGATAGCGGCAAAGACGTGGCGTCGCGCGACGCCCGGTAGAGGTGCGGCTAGAAGGGACTACGTGCGGCGTCGAGAATGACGGCGCCGCGGCGATAGGGGTGACATCATCGTCGGAGCAATGCTGCGCCGGCGTCATCCACCCACCGCGGAACTTGCCCTGCCCGGTGAGTGGCCGGAGGGGCGAACGGAAGAGCATGCGGGAGAGGGAGGAGGTGCCCAAGCACACAACGTCCTCCACCTCGTCCTCGCACTCGTCCACCTCGTCCTTCTGCGTGGCGTCCTCGGAACTTCCTTGACGAAGAGCACCTCGTCGTCCACCAACGGAGCCGGCGTCCCGAGAACCCCACTCCGAGAATGGAGGGGCAACGGCCGGTTGGGGCCGCGGGGATCCAGCGGCCGCGGCCGCCCGGCTACCTCGAAGCCATCCACGGCGGCCGTGGCGGCGTGGCGCGGCGCTGGCGGCGGCGGGGGGGTGAGGGCGACCGCGGCGGCGTAGGCGCGCCGGAAGCGCGAACTCCGGGCGTCGGCGCCTCTGCGGGCCACCCGGCGGAACCGCCGGGGCCGTCGTTGCACGGCCACCGTGGCGGCCCGGCGGCGCCGCGAGCGAGCGGGCGTGGAGGGTGCCGGCGAGGGGACGAGGTGGCGGAGGGGCGCGGGCGCCGGGTGGACCATCGGCGGCGACGGCGGGGAGGACCCCGGAGGTCACCCCTGGACAACAACGGGCGCAGGAACACGGAGCTCTAGGGAAGAGGCGGGGAGACGAGGAGCTAGACCCACCAGGGGAGAGCCTGGGAGACGGGGGTGCGGATCCGGGCTCGGATTTGGTGGGGATGGCGCTGTCTGGGCGGATCTTGGAGGATTGGGAGGGAGGCGGCGAGGGGGGACGACGAGCGGGAGCTGGTCGCCTCCCAACGGACACATCGGGACCCCAAGCATCGTGATTGTGAAATGACCTTCTAGACATACTTTGCTATACGTCGAGGCCAGCAAGCCAATCGATGACAGTGCTCCGTCGACGGTGACCTCTCGATTGCCGCCGCTATACCTTCCTTTTCCTATCGAGACGTCGTCGTCGATGGCAAAGCAACGCTGCAACTGCTGATCTGATCTCATCGATCGCGCCGTGAAAGCGACGGCGGCCCGGTCGGACGGCCTGTATGATTCACGAGCCATAATTCTACTACTGCATGCTTGTCTACTTCACTTGTGCCGATCGAATACGTAGCGGTGCACTACAGTACGTTCAGAACTCAACAAGTGAAGCCTGCCGCGTGCACGGGGATAGCGACGACGCCATCCTCTGCTGTTGTTCCTCCCTGGTCGCTTTAGTTTTGGCTCTCGACGAACTGAACAACTTGGGGGCGGGCTTCTAATCATCTCGCCACGCTGTCGGCTTCGGGGCGGCACTGCAACAGCGACGAACCAATGTGTGGACGTGGTATGCTACTAGCTTTTCTTTGAGCGAGTACGACAGTATTTACTCTGTTCTGCCCCCAGCGATTTTAGCTGAACGTACGAATCCACTAGCTAATCCCGGACTTTATGTTGCGTGAATCTGCTCATACACTGCGTTTGTATTCGTGTTACGGCTTACTCGTTGCCGTCACCCGTCAGCGTGCCATGATTCAAACGGTGACGGATGCAGACGACCCAACAAGTTGGCCATGAACGGACAAAGGACGTCTGTTTGCAGTGCTTTGTTAGTGGCTTCGTATATGCCTTGTTTTTGTTGTGACGATGGTAGTTTTATTGTTTGTTTCCTTTTCTAAGTACTAAATCCGTTTTAAATTGTAGTTCGTTTGACTTTTTCAACACCAACTTTGACCACTCGTCTTTCAAAATTTTATGTAAAATATCACTTCTTTTTGTTGTGGATTGCTTTATTAACAAATGCTCTTTAAGAATGACTTAAATTTAACTAGTTTTTTGTGTAAATTTTTGAATAAGACGAGTGGTCAAAATTAGGTCAAAAAAGTCAAACGAACTATAATTTAAAAACGAATTAAAAACGAAGGGAGTACATGCTATTCTTTTTTGAGATCACGCTGTTGCGTTCTTCATTAAGCAGATATGTACGTGCTATTGCAAGTTGTTCTCTTTACTCGAGGCCAACGACTTCTGTATGTAGGAGTAGCTTTTTTTTTTTTGACAAAGTAGGAGTAGCTTTTTTTGTTAACACATCTCCTATAGTTCAGGCGACGGAACAGTTTCGTCCCTTGTCCTACCATAGAAAAATTATAATTTATTCATTGTGATTTGTGTTAACAGATTTGGACCGTTGGATGGAGATAAGATAGTTGTTATTTGTCCCTTGGAGATTTTTTTTAAAAAAAAAAGAGCTAGCTCTGATGAACACCTGGCGGTTCAATACTTGGCAGTGACGTCTCCGTAGTTTGTAGAGATGAGGGAGATGAGGGTACGTATAATAATAGGTTGTAAGCAGGAGGAGAGAAGGAAATGATTACAATCGGTTTGTGCATAAGAACCAAGAAAAGTTTGTAAGAGATGAATAGCTAACTATTATATGAGTGTGTTGAGAGAAGGCGTAAGTAACCTTATGTAACGCCCACATTTTAGTCCCTGTTTAACTGTAGCTAAGTGCACGAGTAATGGTAAATCAATCAACACAAATGGACCAAGTCCACTCCACAAGATAGACTCAGCCACCATTCTTTTGCATATTTAAGTACAATAGAGTACACTACACTATAGCCACAGTTTCACGAGTTGGTACATGGGAGGTGTAGCCATGCCCTTCTAGAATGAAATTATCCACTCTACTAGCAAACAATTTGGACCACACACACAGTGAAACTCTTTGGTGAGCCAATGATTGGAGATAAAATAAATGGGGAAACTAGAGAGTGGTAGAAGTAGAAAAGGGGTTCAGGACTTGCCTCCACGAAGCGACAAGCTATTCAGTTCTAGTTCTTGCTCTCTCCACTCAAGTTTGAGCCTCTAGAAGAACACCTCGTACACTCATTCTTGAGAAGAACACTAGCTTTTCCACCAGCACAAAAATGGTGACTTGACCTCCATGGAGAGTGACAGGGGTGAGAGGGGGTCTTGACCAGGAGTGGAGTCACCCACGGAGCCAGGTGGTTCTTGACAGATCGAGAAGCAAATTGGAGCACCAAGATCTGCAAGAGAAAGAGCAAGTGTGCGAGATTAAGGTGAGGGTCACAGGCAAATCTTAGAATACTTCCCCTCTCTACTAAGGACCACGAGCACATGCCATTTGGTTAAATAGTGGGGTTATACTAGATTTTCTCACAGCAAACACATACTGATAAAATGTTCAGGCCGCAAGAAAAAGATGTGCTAGTTGTTCCTAGATCAAGAACTGATATTTTCTTTCTAGCACAACCACACATAATATTTGATCCTTGGCTAAAACTCTAACACAAGAACCTGCACTAGAACACTCCGGTTTGTAGTTTTTGAGTTACAGGCTATGTTAAAATAAAAAGAAAGGAAAGGGAGGAGTCTTTGGAGAGAGGAACTCACTGTCAGATCGAGAGATTTTGTTGCCGGAGTCCAAATCCCTGCACACGCCACCACCCACGGCGCCATGCACGGGCTCCTTGACTCTTCGGACGCCATGGCTGCCCGGCTCGCACTGGGTGAAGCACGCCGCCGACCTGCACATCCCACAGCATCAGAAATCGGAGGGGATAGATGGCTAGATGGCTCCTAGTATCTTTGGATTGGGTTTTTGAGGGAGAAATCGAGGAGGAAATCCAACCATGGTTGCCGATCCGGGAGGGGTCGAATGACCTCCATGGCTGAGCGGGATGGGGAAAAAAAGAAGAAAGGAGAAATAGAGGGAGACCAGGTGCATGCGTGTGTGTGTGTATTGACCACTTGCCTGTTGCTTTGCTTTTGGAAGTGCCGAGTAGTACTACTAGGACGTGCTGCTTCAGCCTAGTACAGAGAGAGAGAGCACAATCAGCTTAAACAAACAATAAATCATTTAATGACTAAGCACAGCTATGCTATAATATTCTTTTTATAAATCACAACAAAACTGAAACAAGTAATAGGAAGCTATTTCTTGCACGTAGGATGACCAAATGGCTACGTATATATATATTGTGCATATATACTTGTGTGTTATTTTTCTAAATATTAGTATATTTATATTAATTACGAGGAAGCGAGCACGGTCGGGCGCTAGGCCTTCTAGTGAACCAAACCGAGCCCGAAGTTGGACCTTAACAACTCGAGGCAAGATTTCCTTGACCATTCTCTCCTTGAGTTTTATAAAGTTTGTGAAAATAAAAGTAACTTGCATCAAACATTATTTTCTAGAATAAATTATGGATGGATGACATGTGACTTTGATGACAGGGGATTAGCCGATGGAGCGGCTAATACCCTACTTGACGCTTATTTGGAAAAAGTTAGTAGGATTATTCACCAACTCTCACTTGTGTTATTGGGCGTATATATTCGTGTCAACCATGAACTCGTTTGGGGACGGGCTGATTCTAGTACCCATGGAGTTATTGTATAATCCCTATGGTAAGTGAGGAGAGGGTTGGGTGATGGAATCCCCAATCATTTGTCGATGAAGTACGCCCGGCGCATATATTAGCGACGTGTGTAGATGTGGATGTACAATTATACAAAGTGGGGAAAGTTTCGGTATCTTGGCCCATGAGTCGCACCAAAGGGAAGTGCGATGGGAAATTGGCCAAGGTAATTATGGCTAAAAGTGATACAAACTGCTTGAGGGGGGTAAAACCATGAATTCATGTCATGTCTCCTAGTGTGGAGGCTACGGGAACCTATGGGTGGCTCTTTCTCAAGATGCAAGTGGTAGTAGTGTTTTCTAAATTAAATCGACCTTTTTATACAAATTCTATTTTCATACAAGATGATATGTGATTGATCATTGAGAATTACAGGATTGCATTGCTTTGTTATTTATATTTATATGCTTCTTTGAGTACGTTGTACTCACTCTTGTTAACTCTCCCCTTGAGAGGATCCTCGGGAATGTGCACAAGAGTTCCTAGATGATGGTTATGCCTATGCAGATTGGGATGACTATGAAGAAGCTAGTCGTGTTCTTTGCCACCTCCTATGGAGGATGGGATGAATAAATAATCCCCTTAGCCTAATTATGGATATCGGTGGCGAATTGTATTTGTCGCCCCCTTAGTAATCTAGTTTGGACTTCTATAAGTAGGGCTTGTAATAATGCGCAAACTCGTGTGACGCTTATTTAAAGACTTAAGGTCGAATTTGGTATTGTAATAGTTAATGGTACCTTCTAGCTATTCTCTCATTTGCCAACTTTGTTAATGGTTTATTATTCGACAAATCATGTATCCGTGGAGTAATAAATCATGGCGTGGTTATTATCTAAGGTTGTAATTACCCGGGTCGTCACAGCTGGTATCAAAGCCGTAGTTGCGAGGGCCATGCGAATAGCTAGAGACTGTAGGTGACCTTAAGTAGAAAAAACAAATCTGGTCCATCTTTGTATAGTATGTCTTGCTGTTTTGCATTTATTATACTACAGCCCTATCCATATTTGTTTTCCCCTAGGCAACTACCTTGCTAATAACATAGCTAACTACCATGTTGATTGCATGACCTTGGACAGGATGGCACGTTCTAATGTTCCACCAGAGAGGGTGTGTGGACATTCAGTGATGCTCCTCATGCACATGGTTCAGACCCTTGGAGGATCGTGCCCAGAGTTTTTGGAGGAAACACTGGACCATGGCGAGAGGCGCATAGTGCTGATCCTATCTGGTTTTCCTATGGACCCAACATTCCATAGGGAACTCATCAGATCTCGGCCTTTCCCTGAGGATGCCCTACAGGATGTGGCCACTGAGGCTATGCAGGTGCTCCGGGCGCACTTTGCTGCCTACTTGAGCACTACTTGCTATCGTGACTTTCCAGGATTTGATCTTGGAAGTTCCAGTGCACCAGTTCAGCTAGGGACTCAAGGTTTATCAGGGTTCTCAATCTCAAGAATGCTAGGATGTTCATCAGATGCTATCCACCTAGCCTCTAGTATGAAGATGATATCAGATGGGATGGTGTTTCGGTCATTTGCTGCAGATTTCACCAATATGTGGTCAGAAGCCCGCTACTGGTACCGTATGTTCTTAATAAGTGAACAAGGTCGTGCTGTGCTACAGGAACATGTTGATCATCTTCAACAACCTGGAGGTGCCCTTAACCCTCTAGTAGTAGAAGAGGACGACGAAGAGGATCCAGAAATGGAGCAAGAAGAACCTGAGGCAGCAGAAGAAGTAGAGAATCCAGACATACCTGCTTCACCATATCAAGTAGTCCCAAATACTCCAGTAGTGGCACCAGAATTTGAACAGCCTGAACCACATGTTGACACACCAGAGTTAGAGCCCTTGCCACCTGAGCTTGCTGATGGACCACCTGTACAGCCAGCACCACATGTGCTCCCACCTCCTGAACCTGTACAGCAGCAGCATGTTAGAGCATATCAGACACGCATGAGTGTTCGTAGTGAAGCCTACATTGGAGCGACAGCTACCAGGACCTTTCTGAACCAGGTGTTAGGACTGCAGGGAGTGAACGAGGTAGGTAGCAGCAGCGGTGTTGCAGGATCGAACTCTAGTCCTTCTGACTTCTAGGCGCACGACATCAGCGTCCCTGCAATAGATGGAGATATTTTGGAGTTAGTACTAGTTGGACTGCAGTAGGAATTAATGTAGTGTAGTGATCTGTAACATAAGTGGTGATCAGTAGTGCAGTCTTTTGTAGGAGTCAAGACCTCTCATCGGTCTTGCTTAGTGGCTTGTAATAGTTAACTAGACCAAGACTGTATGTAAGGAATCGCAGCACCTAGTCGAATGTAATGCACCCTTATGGATATCTATGACTGTATGGTTAAATGATCTGTGTGCTATGCATTTTCATGTGTATGTGTTGAATGTCAGTGATTAAATTTTTACATACACGAAAATGTCTAAAGTGTACAAAGGATTGTGGAATTACTCCAGCATGTACCGCTAGCATACATTTGTCTATGCAACAGTACCAAATAATATACTCAGTACATGTGCAAAAAAAAAAGAATGAAGGATTACTCAACAGCGCTCATCTTGCAGGATGGACAGGCGTGGATTAGGTGAAGAGGACCTTATCATGCGCCTCGGGCCCAATGGGAATGGAGGAAACTCGGATGGAAATCACAGCTTCCAACCAGGGGGACACCCTACACACTATCCCCACTTTGGTGATGCCGGAACTTCTGATGCCAATGGCGGGGCTAGGAACCTTGGGGATGTCCTATTGTTCATGGAGAACTCCCGAAGAGAGTCACAAGAGAACCAGAACCGCTTCATGGAGGCCATAATAAACAGACTTGCTCCAGGTGGTTTACCGCAGGCTGGAGGTCCCTTTAGACAATTCTTTCAAACTCAACCTCCAACCTTTTCTAAGGCCATAGACCCACTTGAGGCCCATGACTGGCTGCTAGAAGTTGAAAAGAAGCTTGAGACAGTTGGTTGCTCAGATGAAGAGAAGGTGAGATATGCAGCCCACCAATTGACAGGTCTTGCTGGGGCTTGGTGGTCAGACTTTAAGCACAATCGTGCTGCAAATGAACCTATCACCTGGGCAGTATTCAAGCAAGCTTTCACCTTGGCATTTGTCCCAGAAGGGAAAGTGGCTATTAAGAAGAGAGAGTTTCGGAACTTAACCCAAGGAAACAAAAGGCTGGCAGAGTATGCGCATCAATTCACCGAATTGTCAAGGTATGCCCCTGATGATGTGAACACTGAGGAGAAGAAGGTTGAGAAATTCATGGAAGGGTTGCACCCGTTCCTTCGGATGCACTTGAAGCCTCACATGATCACCAAGTTTCAAGATTTAGTCAACAGAGCCACAATACTTGAAGATGAACATTCTCAATTGGGTGAAGAAAGGAGGAAGAAAGCAAGATTTGAGCAAAGGCCCATGATGCAGCAGCCCCGAGCACGTCCTCCAATGCCACCATATAGATCAGCCCCGACGAACTATCAGATTCCACCTCCAATATGTGGAAAGTGTGGAGGAAGACATCTTACCAAGGACTGTTTAAGGGGATCAAATGTGTGCTTCAACTGTGGCAAAGAAGGCCATCGCAAAGTTAATTGTCCCAATCCAATAAAGACGACAGTGCAGCCGGCATATCGCACCCAAGTGACCAATCAACCAGTTGGGAGAGGTGGTGGTGGACAGGTGAACACAGCAGGGAGAGGAACAGGACGTGGTGGACCAAGTGGGAGTACAGCCAAGCTGAATTATGTGAACGCAGAGCAACTAGGCGCAGCTACAGATGTTGTCGCTGGTAAATTACTCATCCCACCTGCTGTTGGTACAGTCCTTTTTGATTCTGGTGCTACACACTCGTTTATCTCTCAAGATTTTGTGCTTAAACATGGATTAGTACACGCACCCTTGGAAAAAGCCATGTGGGTTAATACCCCTGGTGGGCAAATGAAAGTAGAGAAGATATGCAAAGACCAGCCCGTAATAATCCAGAATATTAAATTTTTAGCAAACCTGCTGGTGATAGATATGACCGGGTTAGAGGTGATATTAGGTATGGATTGGTTGCATGAGCATGGGGTGTTAATAGACTGTGAACAAAAGTGTGCATGCATAAGAATACCTGATGGCTCCAGAACATTTTATTTTGGAGTTCGGACTAGACCGATGGACTCAGATACAACTCTAGCAAGCCTTAAAGAGAAGAAATTAGGAGACATACCTGTAGTTCAAGAATTCCCTGATGTCTTTCCTGAAGACTTGCCAGGCATGCCACCAGATAGAGAAATAGAGTTTGCAATTGAATTAGTACCCGGTACAGCACCTATCTCTAAAAGCCCCTACAGAATGGCAAAACATGAGTTAGTTGAGCTGAAGAAACAGTTAGATGACCTGAAACAAAAAGGATTTATTAGAGAAAGTGTGTCTCCTTGGGGTGCCCCCATACTGTTCTCAGAGAAGAAGGATGGAGGGCTCAGGTTATGTACAGATTACCGTGAGTTGAACAAGGTCACAATAAAGAATAAATACCCACTACCACGGATAGATGACCTATTTGACCAATTAAGCAATGCCCGTGTATTTTCAAAGCTGGACTTAAGATCTGGATATCATCAACTGAAAGTGAGGGCAGAAGATATAGAGAAGACAGCCTTTGTGTCTAGATATGGACATTATGAGTATACAGTAGTTCCTTATGGATTGACCAATGCACCTGCTATGTTCATGAACCTCATGAATAAGCTCTTTATGAAGTATTTGGACAAATTTGTGGTGGTTTTTATTGATGACATCCTCATATACTCAAAAAACAAAGAAGAGCATGCTGAGCATTTGAGAATTGTACTGCAAATCCTAAGAGAGAACCAATTGTATGCAAAGTTTAAGAAATGTGAATTTTGGTTAGACCAAGTAGCCTTCTTGGGACACGTAGTGTCAGGAAGAGGAGTTGAGGTAGACCCAAGCAAGATTGATTCTGTGATGTCATGGAGTAGGCCTACAACTCCCACCGAGATACGTAGCTTCCTAGGTCTAGCTGGATACTACCGCAGATTTATAAAAGGATTCTCCCAGATTTCAGCACCACTCACTAAGTTATTAAGAAAAGGCGTTCAGTTTGTTTGGACAGCAGCTTGTGAGAAAAGTTTTCAAGAGCTCAAGAATAGGTTGACCACTGCACCAGTGTTGGCCTTACCAGAAAGTGGAGAAGAATATGTAATATATTGTGATGCCTCTAAGTCAGGATTGGGGTGTGTCCTGATGCAAAAAGGTAGGGTGATAGCATATGCATCTAGGCAGCTGAGGAAACATGAAGAAAATTATCCAACACATGACCTTGAACTTGGAGCAGTAGTTTTTGCACTGAAGATTTGGAGGCATTATCTCTATGGATCTAAGTGTGTCCTGTATAGTGACCACAAAAGCCTCAAGTATATATTCACTCAGAAGGAATTAAACATGAGGCAAAGGAGATGGCTTGAGCTTATAAAGGATTATGATCTCACCATTAACTACCATCCCGGAAAAGCTAATGTGGTTGCAGATGCTCTCAGTAGAAAAGCACACAATAATCAGCTATCAGTAGAGGACTATTCCCAAGAGCTAACCACAACATTAGCTAAAATGGAGATAGAGTTCAGGTTGTCAAGTACAGAAGCAAGTATTGCAACTATGACATTCCATCCCACCCTACTAGATCAAATCAAAGAAAAGCAGAAATCAGATGCATTCATTGTAGAAGAAGCCAGAAGAATTAGGGCCGGACAGCCATCAGAATTCAGATTGGATGAAGACGGAGTTCTTTGGAATCATAGCAGAATCTGTGTACCGGATATTCCTGAAATTAAGGAACTAATATTGAAAGAAGCTCATGATACTCTGTACACTATGCACCCTGGGAGTACAAAAATGTACAGAGATCTAAAGGGAAATTTCTGGTGGAAAAGCATGAAAAGAGAGATTGCAGAATATGTCAGCAAGTGTGACACTTGTCAAAAGGTGAAGGCTGAACACCAACGACCTGCTGGGCTATTAAAGCCACTAGATGTTCCAGATTGGAAATGGGAGGATATATGTATGGATTTTATCACAGGTCTTCCCATGACCTTACACAAGAAAGATACTATATGGGTTGTGGTTGATCGTCTTACTAAGTCAGCACACTTTATTCCCACCACCCACAAATGTTCCTTTGACAAGTTGGCTGAATTGTACCTAGAAAGGATTGTGTCTATCCATGGAGTTCCAAAAACCATAACCTCTGACCGAGGGTCAGTATTCACTTCAAGTTTTTGGAAAAGTCTCCACGAAGCCCTAGGGACAAAACTGAACTTTAGCACAGCCTATCATCCACAGACAGACGGCCAAACAGAGAGAGTGAATCAAATACTTGAGGATATGTTGAGATGTTGTGCACTGAATTTTGGTGAGTCATGGGACAAACACCTACACCTAGCAGAATTTGCATACAACAACAGCTACCAATCAAGCATAGGAATGGCACCCTATGAAGCTCTATATGGACGCAAGTGTCGGTCACCTATTTGTTGGTATGAAGTGGGCGAGAAACCGTTGCTAGGCCCAAGTTTAGTAAGGGAGAATGATGAGAAGATAAAGGTAATCAAGGAACGATTGCGGATTGCACAAAGTAGACAAAAGAGCTATGCTGATAAGAAGCGTAAAGAAGTGAAATTTGTACCTGGAGATTTTGTGTATCTGAAGGTATCACCAATGAAAGGAGTTCGTCGATTTGGAATAAAAGGGAAGTTAAGTCCTAGATATGTTGGACCATTCAAGGTACTAGAGCAGAAAGGTGCAGCAGCTTATCAGCTAGAATTGCCCACTCAGCTTTCCAAAATACATGACGTATTCCACGTCTCACAACGTGAAGAAATGCCTAAGACAACCATCTGAACAACTCCAAGATCCGAATATCAAGCTACAACCAGACTTGACCTATGAAGAGCGTCCACGCGAAAAGATATTAGAAGTTGAAGATCGACAGTGAGAAATAGGAAGATACGATTACGCAAGGTGCAATGGAAGAACCACTGGTCCGAGAAGCGACTTGGGAAAAAGGAGGAAGACCTACGCAAAGCTTATCCTGACCTCTTCAAGTAAGTTTGATTTCGAGGGCCGAAATCTTTTCTAAGGGGGGTAGGATGTAACGCCCCACATTTTAGTCCACTGTTTAGCGTAGCTAAGTGTTGAGTAATGGTAAATCAATCAACACAAATGGACCAAGTCCACTCCACAAGATAGACTCAGCCACCATTCTTTTTGCATATTTAAGTACAATAGAGTACACTACACTATAGCCACAGTTCACAGAGTTGGTACATGGGAGGTGTAGCCATGCCCTTCTAGAATGAAATTATCCACTCTACTAGCAACAGCTGGACCACACACAGTGAAACTCTTTGACTGAGCCAATGATTGGAGATAAAATAAATGGGGAAACTAGAGAGTGGTAGAAGTAGAAAAGGGGTTCAGGACTTGCCTCCACGGCGGCAAGCTATTAGGTTCTAGTTCTTGCTCTCTCCACTCAAGTTTGAGCCTCTAGAAGAACACCTCGTACACTCATTCTTGAGAAGAACACTAGCTTTTCCACCAGCACAAAAATGGTGACTTGACCTCCATGGAGAGTGACCTGGGGTGAGAGGGGTCTTGACCAGAGTGGAGTCACCCACGGAGCAGTGGTTGCCGCAGATCCTGAAGCAAATTGGAGCACCAAGATGCAAGAGAAAGAGCAAGTGTCTGAGATTAAGGTGAGGGTCACAGGCAAATCTTAGAATACTTCCCCTCTCTACTAAGGACACAGAGCACATGCCATTTGGTTAAATAGTGGGGTTATACTAGATTTTCTCAAAGCAAACACATCTTGATAAAATGTTCCAGGCCGCAAGAAAAAGATGTGCTAGTTGTTCCTAGATCAAGAACTGATATTTTCTTTCTAGCACAACCACACATAATATTTGATCCTTGGCTAAAACTCTAACACAAGAACCTCGCACTAGAACACTCCAGTTTGTAGTTTTTGAGTTACAGGCTATGTTAAAATAAAAAGAAAGGAAAGGGAGGTGCCGGAGAGAGGAACTCTTGTCGGATCAGAGATTTTGTTGCCGGAGTCCAAATCCTGCGACACGCCACCACCACAGCGCCATGCACGGGCTCCTTGACTCTTCGGGACGCCATGGCTGCCCGGCTCGCACACTGGGTGAAGCACGCCGCCCGACCGCACATCCCACAAAGATCGAAATCGGAGGGATAGATGGCTAGATGGCTCCTAGTATCTTTGGATTGGGTTTTGAGGGAGAAATCGAGGAGGAAATCCAACCATGGTTGCCGATCCGAGGGGTCGAATGACCTCCATGGCTGAGCGGGATGGGGAAAAGAAGAAAGGAGAAATAGAGGGAGACCAGGTGCATGCGTGTGTGTATTGACCACTTGCCTGTTGCTTTGCTTTTGGAAGTGCCGAGTAGTACTACTAGGACGTGCTGCTTCAGCCTAGTACAGAGAGAGAGAGCACAATCAGCTTAAACAAACAATAAATCATTTAATGACTAAGCACAGCTATGCTATAATATTCTTTTTATAAATCACAACAAAACTGAAACAAGTAATAGGAAGCTATTTCTTGCCTGTAGGATGACCAAATGGCTACGTATATATATATTGTGCATATATACTTGTGTGTTATTTTTCTAAATATTAGTATATTTATATTAATTACGAGGAAGCGAGCACGGTCAGGCGCGCAGGGCCTTCTAGTGAACCAAAGCGGAGCCCGAGTTGGACCTTAACAACTCGAGGCAAGATTTCCTTGACCATTCTCTCCTTGAGTTTTATAAAGTTTGTGAAAATAAAAGTAACTTGCATCAAACATTATTTTCTAGAATAAATTATGGATGGATGACATGTGACTTTGATGATGGGGATTAGCTGATGGAGCAGCTAATACCCTACTGTACGTTTAATTTGGAAAAAGTTAGTAGGATTATTCACCAACTCTCACTTGTGTTATTGGGCCGTATATATATTCGTGTCAACCATGAACTCGTTTGGGACGGGCTGATTCTAGTACCCATGGAGTTATTGTATAATCCCTATGGTAAGTGAGGAGAGGGTTGGGTGATGGAATCCCCAATCAGCTGTCGATGAAGTACAGCCAGGCGCATATATTAGCGCACGTGTGTAGATGTGGATGTACAATTATACAAAGTGGGGAAAGTTTCGGTATCTTGGCCATGAGTCGCACCAAGGGAAGTGCGATGGGAAATTGGCCAAGGTAATTATGGCTAAAGTGATACAAACCTGCGCAGGGTAAAACCATGAATTCATGTCATGTCTCCTAGTGTGGAGGCTACGGGAACCTATGGGTGGCTCTTTCTCAAGATGCAAGTGGTAGTAGTGTTTTCTAAATTAAATCTGACCTTTTTATACAAATTCTATTTTCATACAAGATGATATGTGATTGATCATTGAGAATTACCAGATTGCATTGCTTTGTTATTTATATTTATATGCTTGCTGAGTACGTTGTACTCACTCTTGTTAACTCTCCCCCTTCAGAGGATCCTCAGGAATGTGCACAAGAGTTCCTAGATGATGGTTATGCCTATGCAGATTGGGATGACTATGAAGAAGCTAGTCGTGTTGCTGCCACCTCCTATGGAGGATGGGATGAATAAATAATCCCCTTAGCCTAATTATGGATATCAGTGGCGAATTGTATTTGTCGCCCCCTTAGTAATCTAGTTTGGACTTCTATAAGTCAGGCTTGTAATAATGCGCAAACTCGTGTGACGCTTATTTAAAGACTTAAGGTCGTAGGCTGGTATTGTAATAGTTAATGGTACCTTCTAGCTATTCTTTGCCAACTTTGTTAATGGTTTTATTATTCGACAAATCATGTATCCGTGGAGTAATAAATCATGGCCGGGTTATTATCTAAGGTTGTAATTACCCGGGTCGTCACACCTTACAACCAACTTGTTCGTTGTATTACTAACCTTGCTACGATACAAACGCAAAGGTTCAAGCACACAACTCCACTCCTAGCAACATATATGCACATTACATTACATATATAGCCACGAGCACTACATACAAGCTGAACTGATTGACATTTTGAGAGTGACAAATCATTGACAGGCTGCTTCTGCTTCTTCCTATATAACGGTTCTTAAAAGAAAACCCACGATCGCACCACGCGTAGCAAGTTTGTGACTTCAATTTAGAAGGATAGATTTCACCACAAACTCACCGGCCAAGCTGGAAGCTGCACTCAAGCTAGTATATATTAACATCCTTTTTTTGACATTATATATTAACATCCTGGTACAAAAAAACGAGTACTTGTCCTAGTGGTTAAGTCACTAACCATGTTAGAGGTCGTGTTCAAACCACTCATGTACTTCTTTTTTCTCCAAACTGTGTAATAATTGGTACGTGTACATCTCCGGATGTAGAGGTCGGATTTTATTATCCATTATTAAAAATATATATTAACATCCTGGTCGTGAACTCTCCAGGTGATCGTCCTCACGTTGCGCTTCTGCCATGTGGGCCTCGAGGAGCGCCCTTGTGTGCTTCAACTTGAACCATGTGCCTGTGGCTCCGTCGTGGGTGGGTTCACCACTTGTCCCCCACTGGACGCACTAGGGTCACGGCGCCAGCCAAATAATCCCAAACGCAAATAAAGCGCTTAGACTTGGAGCCTTTTTTTTTTTTTTTTTTTTTTCTCAACCATGTGATTGATCATGTGGCTGAGAACCCGTCAGCTCAAATCTCTCTCTAATCCGGTTTATCCGAACAACACACGTTTCTCTGAATAAAAACACGCGAGTCTGAGCGGCACCGACCTTGCGCATTGTTTCATTCAGCGAGACGCTGCAGGGTCCAGCCTCATGACCTCTGCTAACCGAAGATGACACGTGGGGTCCGTTGGGGTGGGGCACAGCTGTCTGTGGCCTGTGCTGGTACTCAGGTTGGGTTCATTTCCTTTTTTGTTTAGTGGTGTGGACGACACTGGTACTGTGCACGGCAGCAGCAACCGAGTACCGAGCAAGCAAGCTCCGCTGTTGCTGCACTCTTCCTTTCTGCACCCTAGTCCCTGGGTAAGGCCGTAAATACAACTTGACCCTCAACGCAGGGGAGAGCTTGCTCGCGGTCGACATCTGTAATTCCAATACAACACGCTGAAAAGCCAGAAAGCAAACTTGCTTGTTCATGAAAAGGAGGACGCTTTTATACATGTGACTGCGGATAATAATAATAATATAGAATATTTAGCGTAAACGTTGCGATAGGATTCTTTAGTCATAAGATTTTTCGTTTTTCTTTAAACTAGACGCTTAATACGTACTCATACTCATTTCTATAAACACATGTATGTAAAACCGCTTCAATAGGGACGCACACTCACTTCTATAGACACATGTACATAAACCCTATCCCACCTAACACTATCGAAAAGATTGAGTCGATAGATCTTAAAGTTTACGGTTACCTACTTCTATGAGCACGACCCCCTATAAACACCTTCGACGATTTAAGTAGATATATACCCCTATCAAGACCTTCGTAGGATTGAGCTGTTAGATCTCGAAGTTGACACAGTCACTATAGGCGTATCGTTGTTGATGAGGACGTCACCTACCACTTAATGTTGACAATACTGGAATAAATCTATAAAAATACAAGCACCAGTGACAAGTTGAGGATTTGAATCCTAGTTGCTAGATTCCACCACAAGCAACCCAACCAGATCTCCGATCAGTCCACACAAGAAATATAATTTGGTAGCAGTGTACATCTTCCTCGATGGATTTAAATTCTCATAAGAATGTTGCACAAGATATACATACATGTACAGAGACACAAATACAAATACACTCGGCTGAGAAGCTTGACTTTCTAGATTAAAGGTTGTCAAAATCAATTCCAAGGTTGGACATTCTAACTTCGATTTGTTCTAGATGTAAACAAACTATGACCATTTTACAAGACTAACCGTACCTGTCGCTGAACTCGAAAACAGCCAGCATCAGAGCAAATCGTTTTGACTCGTAGCCGTCGTGGAAGCCAGTTCGCCGCCGTCAGCCGAGTCCCAAAACCGCTGGCTGTTTCTGTCGGCGCGCTAATACTCCGGGAGTCCGGGGTTCCCACCGCCAAAACTCACCCACGCAGCTGCGTCGCACCTAACACCTCTCCCCGCCCGTCCGCCCGCCTATAAAAGCCGGCTCGCCCCCTCCCGCTCCTCTCTTCTCCCCTTCTCCATTTTTCTCCTCCCTTTGATTTTGCATTTTAGCCCCTCAGGAAGCTCCGATTTCGCGTCCAGTCCGCCGGCCCGGTTCCGCGCGTGCTCTGCTCCGATCGAGCGCGCCGCCTCGTGGAGGATCTCTGGAAGGCCTGTCGTTCGGCGGGTGTGGTTCTCGGCTTGGTTCCGTTTCTTCCCGCACAAATCTCGTCTGTTTTGGTTCAGATTTGGCTTCTGGGCGCCCGTCTGGGTGTTTCTCGTGCGTTTCGGCTTTGGTTTCGCCGATTTGGTGCCGGATTCGGTGGGTTCGGTCCGCGTAGCCTGGATCTCGGGCGCGGGTCTAGCGCTAGGAGGCCTCAGATTGGGGATTTCCTTGCCAGAGGAAGCTTTTCAAGGGAGCTAGTAGCTGACTTTGGAAGCAGGAGCAGCTCTTCCGGTCTCTGAAGGTTTCACCGTGCGCGTTGGAGAGCGATTAGCTTGAGGAGGGGGTAGTCTGGCAGGCTCGTTTGTTGCTTGGGGTTTTGGATAGATTTCGTGTAGTGGTGAGCAAAGATTGGGTGTCAAGTCTGGTGGTGGAAGCCCTCAGGCTGGGGATTTCCTCCCTCACGACGCCGAAGAAGCTAATTGTCTTTAGAAGGAATTTCCTGTCATCCTAGAGGTTTGCACTTCCTCCTCGTTTGGCAAAGCTAAATTTTCTTTGTTGCCTTGTACAGCTGTACTGACTAGTATTGGTTGCTGATTGAGTCTTTGTTGTGAAATGTCAGGCTGCCGATTTCCTTCCTCTCTCCCGGGAAGCAAGCAAGAGCTTTCTTCTAGAGGAGCTGTTCCAGTTCTTTAAGTTTGTGGGCCGTGGCTATTTAATCTCCATCTGCATCCCAAGTTATTCACTGTTCTGTGAGACTGGGAACTCCGGAATTGCTTTGGATAAGGTGGTCTGAAGATGGGGAACCAATGCCCAAATGGGACCCTTGGGAGTGACTACTACAACCGCCCCGCATCTAGGTTCGCTGATGGATGCCTCGAGGACGATCGCTACTCTGATTTGAAGAAGTTTGACAAGCCATGGCCTGAGGTGAACTCATTTAAGCCCACTGCTGCTGGCATTTTGAAGAGGGGGTTGGATCCGACGTCTATCACTGTGCTTGAAAGGAAGACGGCGGACCTCAGGGAACACTATATCATTGGTCGGAGGCTTGGTCAAGGTCAGTTTGGGACAACATACCTATGCACCGAGATCAGTACAGGGTGTGAGTATGCATGCAAGACCATCCCAAAGCGCAAGCTCATCACCAAGGAGGATGTTGAGGATGTGCGCCGGGAGATCCAGATAATGCACCATCTGTCAGGCCACAAGAATGTCGTTGCCATCAAGGATGTATATGAGGATGGGCAGGCAGTGCATATTGTGATGGAGCTCTGCGCCGGTGGGGAGCTCTTTGATCGAATTCAGGAGAAGGGGCATTACAGTGAACAGAAGGCTGCAGAGCTTATAAAAATCATTATTAGCATTGTGGCTATGTGCCATTCACTTGGGGTTATGCACCGTGATCTAAAGCCAGAAAACTTCCTCCTTTTGGATAAAGAAGATGATCTATCAATAAAAGCAATTGATTTTGGTCTATCTGTGTTCTTCAAACCAGGTAGAACATCAAAGCTGATGAGTAGCAAGATATTCTTTATTTAGTGCTATTTTAAACCAACAGATTAATGTCATGACCTATGCATTGTACTGTCTCATTGATCTGAAATTCATACAATTCTTTACTTTGGTAGTGTTTCTGCTTATTATATTGAATACAATAGACTTAATAGTTATGGCGTGCTATGCTCCTATGCCCCTGTTCGTCAAGGCTTATTGTTGTTTATCAGACTCGGTTCATATTGATCAGTTTTGCATTCTATGTGTGATTTCTGATGGGATTCTGGATTAAACCTTGATTTTATTTTTATTCAAAACTGCAGGTCAGGTTTTCACTGAGCTGGTTGGAAGTCCATACTATGTTGCTCCAGAGGTACTACACAAACGATATGGACCAGAAGCAGATGTGTGGTCAGCTGGAGTGATACTCTATGTTCTGCTTAGCGGGGTGCCACCTTTTTGGGCAGGTTACTTCTATACTCTGGTGTTATATTCAGCCATTCAGGACAACTATGTTTCTGAATTGCTAATTAACATGATTTGTTCTACCAGAGACTCAACAAGGTATATTTGATGCTGTCCTGAAGGGGCACATTGATTTTGACGCCGACCCATGGCCTAAGATATCAGACAGTGCAAAGAATCTCATAAGAAAGATGCTCTGCCCTTGTCCTTCAGAGCGTCTGAAAGCCCATGAAGTACTACGTAAGTATATCTTAATTCTTGCCTACATCTTCAGTCAATTCAGTTGTTTCTGTCTAGCTGTTAGCTCTGTTTGCAGCATAGGTTAGGCTCCTTGAATCGCCAAATTCATAGTTCCTTACTGACCAAACTGAAATATATGGTTACCAGGCCATCCTTGGATCTGTGAAAATGGAGTGGCCACTGACCAGGATCTTGATCCCAGTGTTCTCTCTAGGCTCAAACAATTTTCTGCAATGAACAAGTTAAAGAAGTTGGCTCTGAGAGTGAGTACTTTATTTACTTCACTACTGCCATCTTTATATTGCAATCATGATCATGCAAGTTTGATTAGATCTGAAAATGTTTTAAACTTTTGGCTGCATATGTATTTGACATCTTCTGATAGACAATTGCCTTAATCTCATTTGGACTCTTTAAAAATATTAGAGTCAAAGCTACATACATATTCAATTAACGCAATAAAAGTGGTCATGGATGCAATTAGTTGCTTCTGTATGAGACTATGAGCTACAGCATTTTCAGGCTGATCACCCTGATTTTCTTTTACGACATGGGGATACAATGCACTCATTATTCTAGAGTTTGACATGCAGTTCAAAATACTGGAATATGCACTGTAACATGTTGCATTCAATTTTGTTTTGCGATTGATGATGCATTCTGCAACTCAGTCTGTGTTATGTTTTTTTTTCTGACACTTTATGTACCTCCAGGTGATAGCTGAACGGCTTTCTGAGGAGGAGATTGCTGGGTTAAGACAAATGTTCAAGGCAGTGGATGTTCAAAATAGAGGTGTAATTACTTTTGGTGAACTTAGACAAGGTTTAAGAAGATATGGTACTGAATTGGAGGATAGAGAAATTAGTAATATAATGGAAGCGGTAAGTGTAATTAGTTGCCTTTAATTTAAATTTCATTAACCAAACAATGCGTCTGTGCTACATGACATGCGGATAGCCTGTCACAGTGCAATTTTTCAACACCTAAGGAAAAGTACCTAAGCAATGTATTTATTACATAATAGCAACTCTCCTCTATTCTTGATAATAAAAAACTCTTCTCTATCCTTGTATGTCATGTATCTGTTTTTAGATAATATATATATGCTCCATTGAAGTGCTTCAGCTAAAATTCCTGAATCTTTCGCAGGCTGATAAAGACAATAATGTGACCATCAATTATGAAGAATTTATCTCTGCAACTGTTCCTCTGAACAAAATAGAACGTGAGGAGCACTTGATGGCAGCTTTTACTTACTTTGACAAAGATGGAAGTGGTTATATCACAGTTGACAAGCTTCAACGAGCTTGTGGAGAACATAACATGGAGGACACATTCCTTGAAGAGATAATTTTAGAAGTCGACCAAAACAATGTAAGTTGGTCGACTTACTTTAACCTCTGTACTCATGCTGAAAGATTTTTAGCACCAGTGTCCATCATTTGGGGTACCTAAACATGTCGACCTCATTCTAGACCTTTTGAGTCATGTGGTTGAATGATATCTTTTACTTATAGGATATATGAACACCATTGGTGGCTGGGCATCAACCGTCACACATAACTCACAGCTGTCGATTTCAGCCACCATAAAGGATAGAAAAAAAAAGTAAATATACTTGGTGACAGCAGTCATTCACCTTTTGATCTTGAATTTACTTGTGAGAATTCTCTTACCCGATAAGTTTCCTATGGTTGGCAGTTTTTAGCAATTGACCTGAGAAATAGGCAGTATATTACAGAAAAGACCTGGATAATATATGGCTTAAAAACCACACTACAGTTGTTAGGACTACCAAGTACCTGCTGAATTTTATTGTATTGTTTACCTAATGCATGTGCTGATCTTTGTATCTGCTTTTCAGGATGGCCAAATTGATTATGCCGAATTCGTAGCCATGATGCAAGGCAACAAAGTTGGACTTGGGTGTCGACCAATGGAAACCACTTTGAATGTAACCTTGAGAGATGCGCCTCAAGTACACAGTCACTGATGCACTCTCCATGTACAGATTTTGTTCTCTTCTCTTATTCATTGTTTCTCCACGACCGAATTCGGGTCGTCATGACATGTACGAGAGAAGAGAGCAAATCAATCAATTCATTTAGTAGTATTTATCCCAAATAAGTGTGGCTGGCAAGTAGTATAGAGTTTGTCATGAGAGACACTAGTAGCAGTATATATATTATTATATAGTAGTGGTTCGCAAAGAAAAGTATATATATAGTAGTGGTATATATTGGTTTATGTAGCTGGTGATCCTATCGAGCGATTCAATCAAAATACCAAAAGATGTGCATTCAGATTGTTTGTTCGTTTTGTTACAGGTTTGCTTGCAGATGAAGGGAAATTTGTTTTCTGATATCATGTCCCTGCGAAATTTGCTCTTTCTTAAATACAGCAGATTTACCATTCTGTTTTACCAGTCAATGCCGTATAAGTGATCATTTTGTGCTTAAGCGCTGCAGGCGCATGTTCTGCCAGCTGCTGTCTTTGGGCTCCATGGGCCAAACCAAACCGGCGCATGATCGAAAGCGCGATTCGCGTGGCGGCCCCAGAAACCGTGGGTGAGGTGGTAAACAGCGGACGCTGCTACGCTGCGCAGCCGCCCCTGCCGCTCAAAAGCCTGAACAATTATACTGTGCGGTTCTGGGAATTCAGTCAATGTTCTGCTAAACGCTAAACAGCCGGTAACCTACTGTTTAATCACTGTTTGAACTAAACCTCCATTTATACTGGATAAACAGCCAAATAAATAGAAATGATGTAAGCATTTAATCGACCTTTTTTTTTTGAGGTACATTTAATCGACTGTTAACACAGATGAAATGTCCATATACACGGATAAACGGCCAAATAAACTGGTGTAATCGTCTGAATGTTTGTTTAAGACGAAGAGTGTTGAGATTAGACAGCTAAGCAGGCACCATCCAAGCTACGGAGTAACAATTTCATTTGGCTCGTCAAGCAGAGCGTTTTGTTGTGTGAATGTATGATGACAGCGTATGGGGTATGGGCAATTGGCCCTTCCTATTTATCTACGTACAGTACTCTACATAGAACCTGGCGAACCTGGGTGAAGTCAATTGGCCGAGGTCAAGTGGTCCCCGACACCCGGCGCTCGTAGGCGGCAGCGATCTCCTGCGAAACAAGAGCAAGCAGTGCAGGGTTAGTCTCTGAACTCACACTGGAGCTGAACTGAACCACCATGTGTGTCCATCGCTGGAACAGGAACTCTTGCCTTGACGTCTCCGTCCGTGGACAGAATACACCGCGACGTGACGGCAGTGCCGCCGCCCAGAGCCCAGCCGACCTCGCACAGGAACTCGCCGTTGCCGAGCTCCTTGAACGCGCTCCACAGCTCCTTGGGCAGCGTCACAACGCCCTCCGCGTCTCTCACCAGCTTCCTCGGCTCGTCCGGCGACAGCTCCGCGAACTTTCCCTGCTCATCGATCAGACAGACAGACACCACCCAATCACCCATCCATTCGTCAGTGAAGACCAGACCAACGCAATGGTCATCGGCGGCAGAAGTATTGACGGGGGCTCCGTGGTGTGGTGCTCACCGTCTCGGGGTCCAGCTCGGCGGAGAACCTCGCGGCGGCGGCGTCCGTGGTCTCCCACAGCCCGATCACCTCGGCGACGTCGAGCTTCTCCCCCCGCCGCGAACGCGGTCTCCCCGACGGCGCAGCTGCCGAGCTGCTCGCCGTCGCGGAACGGGCCGTACCACTGCTCGGCGAAGACCTTGACCCCGCGGAGCCGCGCCTCTCTGCCCAGCGCCACGGTCTGCACCACCCGAACCCTGCCGGCCTCCTCGGCGGGCGCGTCCGGGCGCACGACGCAGTGCTCCACCTCAAGCACGGCCGCGGGGCCCCTGGGCCACGCGGCGACGTAGGACCCCGTGGCGGCGTACGCGAAGGCGGTGGCGGACGCGGCGTGGCGCTGGTGGGAGGTGTGCACGGTGGCGGCGTCGGCCTCGCACCCCACCGTGGGGAGCAAGCGGACCAGGCGGTAGTGCAGCGCGCACGGCGTGGCCGGGTCCGCCAGTGTCGGGCACTGCGTCTGCCAGTCCACCACCTGCACGCCCCACTCCCGGTACGCCTCTGGGACCACGTTCTCCGGCAGCTCCACGGGGTCGCCGGACGCCGTGAAGTCCGCACCGAAGCCGTCCCACTCGCCGGACACCCGCGCCGCGAACTCTGCCCACTTGCTGTTATTCGCGCGCGTGGGTTGTTGCTCTTGTTCACGGTTCACCATTCATGCATCAAGTCAGTTACATACTCCGTATATATAATATGTAATCCGGCAGAATCTATCATTCGCATTGGAGGGTGTGCCGTTATGGCAGTGATATGCTTTTCTTTGGATGCAATGTTCTTGCGTGTGGAGTAGCATCATCTTACGAATAATTCGAAGTAAAAGAAGAAGAAAAAGCATGCGGACAGAACATTCGATGAACATGCTCCCAGCTTGGGCGTTCCACTTCCACAGTTGCACTAGCAAGAGCAGGAACAAAAGATGCGACGGTACCTGGCGGCGCGCCGGCGGTCGTCGCAGCGTCGATGACAACGGCGCTGGAGGTCTCGGGAGAAACGACTCGCAGTCCCGTTCTCGCCGGCCGCCTCCATGATCGAATCCCGGAGCAAGACGGAGACGGCAATAAGGACGCTGCGGCCGACGGCCGATGGCAGTGGTGGTGGGCGTCGGTGAGGGGACGGGGTTGCGCAGAGAGAAGCGGCATTATGGGAGAGCGGGATCGATCGATGGCCTTAGCTTTTCTACGGTCTTGTGGGTCTTGACTTGGATTCCTTTCCTCTTCTGGTGGCGGCGTGGCGTGGCGCCTACACAAATCCAACTCAGGTCGCTGTGTGTGAAGGCGGATAGAGATAAAACGTGTGTGGGCGTGGTTGGCACCGAGCTACCAGTGGTCACCGCGAATCGGGCCTCGCTTTGATGCGCTCGGATCGGAGGCCACTCGGCTTATCGCCGCTGACAGCTCCAGATGCCCCCGATGTCCATGTCCATGTCCGCGCCGGCCCCGACCCCCATCCCACTGACCTCCATCGCCGAGCTGCGGCAACACCACTCGCAGCTCATCCGTCTCGGCGTCGCTTCCCACCCGGCGCACGCGCGCCGCCTCCTCTTTCCTCGCCCGCGGCGACCCCGACTCCCACTTCCCGTACGCGAGCCGGCTCCTGGCGCACCACCCGGCCCCGCACCCGGCGCTCTTCAACCCGCTCTTCTCCGCGCTCCCCGACGCGCCACGCCGCGCGGCTGCTGGCCCTCATGCTCTCGCTGCCGCTGCACCGGACCACTTTACCTTCCCGCGCATCCTCCCGGGCGCCCACCCGATCCACCTGGTCGCCCAGCTCCACGCGCTGCTCCTCAAGCTCGGCTTCCACGCCCACACGCACTCGCTCAACGCGCTGCTCGCCGCCTACCTCGCCAACGCTAGACCCGACCTCGCCACCCGCGTCTTCCGCGGCGGCGGGTGCGGCGACAATCTCGACGTCGTGTCGTGGACCACCATGGTCGGCGGGCTCATCAAGCTGGGGATGGTCGACGAAGCGCGGGAGCTGTTCGACGGGATGCCGGAGCGGAACCTGGTGTCGTGGAACGCGATGATGTCCGGGTACGTCAAAGCCGGGAGGTTCCTGGACGCGCTGGAGGTGTTCGACGAGATGCGGGCGCGCGGGGTGGACGGGAACGCCTTCGTCTCGGCTACTGCCGTGGTGGCGTGCACGGGCGCCGGCGCGCTGGCGCGCGGGAGGGAGGTGCACCGGTGGGTGGAGCAGAGCGGGATCGAGATGGACGAAAAGCTGGCCACCGCGGTGGTGGACATGTACTGCAAGTGCGGCTGCGTCGACGAGGCGTGGCGTGTGTTCGAGGCGCTCCCGGCCAAGGGGCTCACGTCGTGGAACTGCATGATCGGCGGGTTCGCGGTGCACGGGCGGGGCGAGGACGCTCTGAAGCTGTTCGGACGGATGGAGAGGGAGGGCCTGGCGCCGGACGACGTCATGCTGGTGAACGTGCTCACTGCCTGTGCGCACGCCGGGATGGTCAGCGAGGGTCGCCACTACTTCAACTACATTTCTCAGAGATACGGCATTGAGCCCAAGATGGAGCACTACGGCTGCATGGTCGACCTGTATGGAAGAGCAGGGCTGCTGGAGGAAGCCAAGAGGGTTATCCAAGACATGCCCATGGAGCCAGACGTCGGCGTCCTCGGTGCCCTCTTCGGCGCGTCAAAGTTACATGGCGACGTGGATCTGGGCGAGGCGATTGGGTGGCGCGTCATTGAGCTGGATCCCCAGAACAGCGGGCGCTATGTGCTGCTGGCGAACCTCCTCGCCACGGCCGGCAGGTGGGAGGACGTCGCCAGGGTCCGGCGGCTGATGGACGAGCGGAACGTGAGCAAACAAGCCGGGCGGTCAGTGATCGAGGTCCATGGTGAAGTCTGCGAGTTTCAGTGTGGTGGCCTCTGCCACCCCCAGGCGGAGGAGGTGTACGCCATGGCCAGGGACATGATGAGGAAGATCAAGGCAGAGGGCTATGTGCCCGATACCCGGGATGTTCTGCACGCCATTGCAGAGGAGGAGAAGGAGACGCCATTGCTTTACCACAGTGAGAAGCTGGCCATCGCCTTCGGGCTCCTGCACACCAGGCCCGGCGACACGATGCGGATCACCAAGAATTTGAGAGTCTGTAGAGATTGCCATGAAGCCACCAAGTTCGTGTCTCGCGTCTTTGAGCGCGAGATCGTGGTCAGGGATAGGAACCGGTTCCACCATTTCAAGGATGGGCTGTGCTCGTGTAAAGATTATTGGTAAAACCCATTAATTAATCATTATAACGTTACTCAAGTCCATTAGTTCTGAAAAATACTTGGAAATAAAGAACAGGCCAAGCCAGCTCTCCGGCTTCTCCTCCTCCTTGTCAGGCCTCTGCGCCTCGGCCTCCTCCACCTTCCTCTTCGTCGCCCTCGCCTTAGCTGCTCGGCCTCCAACTACGCCCTGATGGCCACCGCCGTTGCAGTGATCGTGATCACTGCCGAACGGCCGAAGCTCGAAGGGTCACGGAAAGATGCCAGGACAGACCAGCGTTCGGCGATATCGTTTCCTCACTTGTTTTCTCAAGACAAGAGGCCCAAGCCCAGCGCCAGTTAGGGCCCATTTGGCATTGATTTTTCCTCGTAAAAATAGCCCGAGTTTTTTTTTTAATAACAAATAGCCCGAGTTAAAACAAGGTAGAAACAAGAAGTTTTTACCTTTCTCTGTTATAAACAGAATCATTTGTTGAATTTATTTGACCACCAATTCAAATTCTCTATAATAAAATGACCTAAACTGGATACGAAACATATTTTTGGATGATTGCCCCTCTTAGGGTTAAAATGAGAAACGTTTCAAGATGATTAGGATGAACATTTTTGGTTTTTAATCATTTATCGAGATTTAAGTGATTACATCCAGAAGAAAAGTTTCACCAATCCAACAAAAACTTGAACACAAGAATTGAATTGGCGAAAAATGGGGATTCGACATTTGGCATGCTTGTAGTTTAAAAATTGTCGTTCTACTCGACCTTCTCGCCTCTTCCTCGCTACGCTTGAGAGCGTGCAACGGGGGGAGGCGATCCGTGTCCAGGGCCGATTTCTTCCGTTTCCTTTCCACTCTGGTGACTGGATTGGCGCCGGAGTCCACTCCGGTGACCGGATCTGCGCCGGTGAGGATGGGGAACGGGGTTTGAGGCTGCCGTTGTACATATACCTATGTAGTATAGGGCTTGTAGATCAAGCGGTGCTCGTAGGGCGAAGGCGGGCCGCGGTGGTGGAATAAGCGTTGCCGGTTTCCTCTTCGCCGTTGGTGAGTCCTCTCGCTTCCAAACAATGAGCCGGTGTGGTATGCGTCCCCCAAAGCATCTAGAGCTCCGGCAATCTTGTTTGGGGTTCGGATCTTGGGGTCTTTTGTACTTCTCTTGTCATCATCGATTTAGGGAGGTTTACGTACCAGCGAAATGAAATCGGGTTGGTTAGTTCTTATCACCAATCTTGGTGGTTCGGCTCCCCTTCGGATTCTTCGTTGTCCGGAGGTTTGGAGTTTCCGGTTCTTGGGCGTCAAGTTCCTCAAGACCCGACGATGTGATGGGCTTTCTTTGGTCATCTTCTTCACCGGATCGTTCAACGACAACAAAGCATGTCGCCTTCGATGTCTTTGCTCAAGGCGGCAACTACAAACTTTGTTTCTTCGCCGGGAGGAGGCCGGTCTCAGGTGGATTCTGGTCGCTAGTGGCGAGGAGCACCGGAGATTGTTACAAGGACTAGATTGTAATTTATGTGTTTTTTCAAGGGCGTTTTTTGTAATATGAGCTGTAATCATCGAGAATATAAATGAAATATCAACCCGTTTTTAAAAAAAAAAAAAATGTCGTTCTAGAACTCGAAAAATATTTCACAAAAATAGTCATCGAAGTCCATGGAAAAGGCAATTATTTCCAAGTGAACTACTGAACTCTATTAAGAAACTGTGTTGCATAGAAAAATTCCAATGGAACTTACGTATTTTCTGAGATTTCATTCACACCAACATGTTTTTGAAAAAAAATATTTACATAGGAGAGTCGACCAACCTACATTTTACAACATCAACACTCGAATCCTTACAGTGAATTCGAGTGGAGCTGAAGATTGCTAACCCAATTCTATATTACTAGAAAGTAGAAACCGATGGCGCCTGACGAGGAGGGAATTCGAGAGGAGCTAAGGTCGCCGGCGTCCCCACGACGGCGCGGCAGTGGCACTCTTCCGGACGGTCAGGAACCGGCAGCAGTGTCGCCGCCGGAACCGGACGACGACGATGCCTCCTCGTCCATGGCCGCGTCGCACTTGCGGCAGCGCATGGGCTGGTTCTGGGGCGGCCGCTTATGGGCGACGTCGGCGACGACGAGGACGCGGCGGCACGAGGGGGCAGGAGGAATGTGCAGCGAGCCAGGTGTCGATGCACGCGACGTGGAAGGCGTGGCCACACTGCGGCAGCACGCGGACCTCCTCCTGGGCGCGAACTCCGACAGGCAGATGGCGCACTCCGCCAGGACCTTGGCCTCCCCGTCCGCCGCGGCCGCCACGGCGTCCTCGTAGGCGAGGCTCGGCAGCGCCCTGAGCGCCTTCTTCTTGAGGCCCCTCGTAGCGGCGGCCTGGGCGGATGAGGGCGCGGCGGCTCGGGAGCGCGCGCACCGCGCGACGGCGGCGAGACCCACGACGCAGATGAGTGCGCAGAGCAGCGCCGCGAGGATGACGACCACGTCGGAGTCCACGGCAAGTGGGCTTGGCGGCTCGGCAGCGGGGAGCGTCGGGTACTGCGCGGAGTTAGTCTGTAGGAGGCGCCGCGCCGGCGACGCCATTGGAAGGATCAAGGTGGATGGATGGGGTCGGGGGACGACGGACGGGGACGGACTCTGGAGCTTTGTCGGCAGTGGACAGTGTGGCGGTGGTTAAATGGGAGAGGAGGCTCGCTGTGTGATGTGGCCGGCTTCTCGGCTCGGAGATGGGCCGTTGGTAGTTGGGACCTGCTGCTCGTGTCCTCGTGACATGGCGCCACCAGCAAGACAAGGTGGGCAGGCGTCACGCGCCCCCACCGCCACGGCTTTGGGGCCGGGGACCCCGCGCGGCAGCTAGCTGCGACCTGCGGGCGCGCCCATCGGGGACGGGGTTGTCTGCCGTCCGTGTCCAGCTGCCGCGTGCCGGTGCGTGGGGAAAAAAATGCCAGGCCCTCTCTGAAACCTACGGGTCGATGGAAACACGGACGAGGGGGTTTGCAATCATGGCGCGTTCGTTGGTTCACCTCGCGTGCGGCGTCTGCCCGGTCCGTAGGTCTCGCACTTTCCCGTGCCCATGAACCGTAGTGCCCGTGCCGTGGTGGTGGCCTGGAGTGGCGGCCGCTAGCTGTTGTGCCCATCAATCAATCAATAAACGGAACACGATGCTTCCATCATCACATCGTCGTCGTACGCACTAGAATCAGAACAGGCGTGGCAGTGGTAGGAGGCATGTAAACTCGTTGCATTGGGAGGAAGACCGGACCGGAATGGGAAGACATGGCCTCGGAAACTCTCTTGGGTTCGGATCGGAATCGGAGGCAGTCATGCAGAGGAGAAGACACGTTTCGAGGACAAGAAAAGGCGGTCGTTGGCCGCCGCTGGATGGAGCTGTTTTTTTCCCCGTACTGAGGGGTCTTGATCAGGGGAAGGGCTAGGCGGCTAGCATTGTCGTGTAATCATGTGGGCCGTGGGCGTACGTCAAGAAGTTGGGAGCATCCCGTAACCTGCACTGCTTTTTTCTCGGCTAACAGTGATCGTCTTCACGACTTGATCACTGATGGACAGGCACTAGTTGGCTAATCAATCCTTTGCAAACTTTCCTGATAGCTTTTCGTGTCACGAATGATTATGCTACGCAAGGTACAGATGCTGCTGCAGGCCATAGTACATCCATAGGTGATAGGATCATCATGTCCCGTGCCGTGGGAGATGGGATTGAAAAAGTACTCCCTCTGTCAAAAAAAAAAAAAAACGATTTCTCAAAAATTAAATTATTTTAAGTTTAACCAAAATTAGATCAGTTATAATAAACTGACTTATAGAGATAAAAATATAAATACTGTTTAGAATTGGTCAAAGTTGAACTATTTTAACAGGCACAAATATCATATTTACATTTTTCTTTGAACGGATGGGGTAAAAAAAACATATGAAATTTTGTAGGAATATGTCTTTTATTTATTATGAAAGATAGGAAGAAAATGGAGAAGCAGGCGAATTGAGAGGAATCGGTTGGTTATGTTCCTTGTGGTAGAACCTATCTACATGGGTTGAAGTTCTCGACTTGACATGGGTGCTCGTAGTTTTCTAGATTTATTCTACGATTTTCCAAAGCGTTATGCTTTAATTGGTAGCGACAATCCGGTCAACAAAGTGAGGCGTCGGTGGTGACTTCGGGAACCTCTATATCGCTAATGGTGAGATCCCCCGACTCAATCCTTTAGAGGTATCTATGGGGGTAGGGTTTGCATGAGTGTATGTCATAAATCTTTATAATTCTCTCTGTAATTTTGGTTAGACTCTCCAAGATTGTTGAAACGACTTACAATTTAAAATGAAGTACATTTTAAATTTTCTTTTTTCTCCTTACAATTCAAGTGGAGGCCTAAAGTTAAAACCTAGTATCATGCACTTGGACACTTGGTAAAGCAAATGGTAGGTTTAAAAGGAAGTCGGGGAAAGAAAATATTCTTCTCTTCACCAAATCAAGATTCCACACCACAGGGTTTCGTTGTAGGTCACAAAAGAGAACCAACAAACCGCTTATCGTTGCTCTTTACATGTGGTCCCAAAGAAGCGTGAGTGCAAGGTGTGTGATCCTGCCAAAAGGCCAAAAACCCTGTCCAGTCTAAAACATGTCTCTTTAGCATCATACCTAGTCAGAGACAAGTATTAACTCACTATCTTGCGATAGTTGCATGTTTAAATGCGCCAATAAACTGGGTATCGAAAGCAATTCCCAGCTAAAACTTTTCCAACAAAGGATTCACACATTCAGTCCAAACAATGACGGTTCCCTTGTTATCAAATGCAAAATTTAGTCAGCTCAGAAAGGTTTACGATATACTCCCTCCGTAATGGTATTAGAAGTCGTTTAGGGACAGGATTACGCATACCAAGGGAGTGATAAATTAGGGATAATTTTTTTCATATTTGCCCCCAATAGATAGAGTACCGGGTGCATTATAGCACCAAAGCATGCACAGCCCAGTCAGCTAGTGCTGCTTGTCCCGAGGATAGTGGTTGCAGGTTCGATTCCTGGTTGGTTCGTTTTTTGCGTTCATCAGCTGTTTTGGCTCAACGAGCATTTATTCACCAGGGGCAGTGGCGTCCCGAACAAGAGCGCCAGGAGTACAACGACTTCTTTTACGCTCTTCGTAGAAAGTCGGAGAACGACTTCTTTTTAGCGTTACGGAGGGAGTATATCCACCGATTGAAAAATATCCACTACTACGAAATTGATTTTACGAGGTGTTCGGTTTTGATTTTCCGTGGCGGGCATTTTAAAAACCGCCACGTAAAATAGCGGCTGGCAGCCCCGGCGGGAAAAAACCACCACGGTTAATCGATTAACGTGGCCGGTTTTGTAATTTGCCCGCCCGCGAAAATAAGGCCCAACATATCGGCCCAAGAGCCCATTTTCACGGCCACAAGTATATATACAAGCACTTCACGGTTCTAGGGTTTCACTCACTTGTTTCCCGAGACCGACACTTCTTTCCTTCCTCACACTTCTTTCCTTCCCGACTCAAGCCCGGCTTTCATCTCCGGGCGGTGGCGGCCCGCCCCTTCCCCTTCCTCGACGGCGACCTCCGGCAACCGCGGGCGGCGCGGATCCGGCGTCGGGGGCGCGGATCCGGCTCGGCGGCGCGGATCGGCGGCGACCGACGGCCGGCGGGCGGCGTCGACCCTCCAAATGCGCGGCGGCGCGGATCCGCGGCGTGGCTTCGGCGGCGGCGACCGACCCGGCGTGGCGGCCTCGGCCGCGGGCGGCGGCGGGCGGCTCCTCTTCCCGAGATCCGGCGGCGCGAAGCTCCTCCTCTTCCCCGAGATCCGCTGCGTGGAGATGGATCCGGTGGGTCGGCTGCCCGGCGGCGTTCCTCCTCTTCCCGAGATCCGGCGGCGGCGGGGAAACCCTAGCGGGCTGGCGGCCCAAATCTGGGCCCGGGCCCGCTAGGGTTTCATATTCGATTTTTATTTTATTTTTTTAATTTATTTACCATGGCGGGCATTGTAAGAAGACGCCACGGTTAATCGATTTTGCGTGGCGGACATTTGCCCGCCACGGTTAATCGCTCGATTAACCGTGCGTAGTAGCGTGGCGGTTTTAATGTCCGCCCACGAAAAATAAAAAAAGTCCGCCCACGGAAAATCAATCGTAGTAGTGATCCCTCGTCTAAAAAAAAAAACAAGATGCCTTGCAAGACTGAATGTCTCCTGTCCTAGACAAATCACGCAACGAGGCCTCCAGTTTATCATGAACTGCTAAGCATTGCTCAAAGATGACCTGGATTTTCTGAACAGTGGCTTGCAGCTATATATCATAAAGAGTAAAATAGGCAACAAGATATTAGTTCTGCGAAAAATAATAGGGAGTTGCCACAATATCAAAATAGCAAGCTTGTACTGCAGTATTTTAAGATTTGTTTTTCAGGACTCAGGCCAAACATGGCTTCCTTAGCAAGGCACAATAAGATGCATCACTTATACAAATTCTCTTGTTAGTTTTTAACCAATCTCTGCATGATGAGCTCCAATGCAGCAGTGGCCAAAGAGTTTTTTTACGGACGCATGGATGACAGTCTAGTCTTAGAATTGACAATCATTGATGTGTGTGTTTTTTTAAACTATTAAAGGTTGTGTGCCCCAGGGTAGAGGCCGGGATTTGTTTTTCAAGACGTTGTATCATCTCGACGTAATTTCTTGAAATTTATAAAAGTCCATTTCAAAACAAAAAAAGTCAAAACATGTTTGTGTAAGTAGAATAGACATACTTATTATTTGAGGTCATCCAAGTTTTTTCTAGTTACAATATCCTTCCATAAATACTCAGTCCTAAACTCCTAATTAAAAGCAACAAAGGAAAATTGACTTGCCAGTTCATGTTATATATTACAACCGACGATCTTCACTCCTGCCAATAAATATCTATTTCAAACCCTGTGTAATTTGGTGCCGAAACCAATCATCAGTAATGTGCCCAGGGCCCCGCAATTAATGGAACACATCATATAATAAAATATAAAAATAGTAAAAGATAATAAAAAAGGAAAATATTTGCAGGCTTATAAAACAGTTTTCAGCAAAGCCCATTGACTGATGATGGGTGTGTGTATTTAAGTAATCGTGTACCTCATCCCATTGCAGTTTTTTTTTTTGAGATTTTGCTCAACACGCACGCACACTCAGTATGGAACACGCACGCCAAACCCTACCCCTATGAGCACCTTGGATATTGCAAATCTTGAAGTTCAGTACGCATAAAACAATACATGCCCGAAAATTTGAAATAAACAGGATAAAGTGTCGCACCCGGGATTTGAAGTAGGAAGGAGAGCTCTTGGATATTGACATATCAGTACGCATGTAAACAATACATGCCATGTTTCTCTGAGCAAGGATATGTTGTTGAATTGAATTTGTAGTAAACCTGCATATTGCAAATGATTCATCAAACAAGCTCCTTTAAGCCACGGTTCTGCTTATCTTCTTTCTTTAAGCCCCTCTCTTCAAGCCACGCTTCTGCTCATCTTTCTTTAAGCCATGTTTCGGCTTCCGCTTCGGCTTGTCCTCTCTCTCTGGTGCCTTCCAGGGGGGTATTAGCCTTAACAAGAGACATTCGAGAGCTGCAATTTTAAGAAGTGAACATCAGCTGGTAAAACAACTGCTGCCAAATTGAAAAAGGTTAAGGCTACCAATGCTAAAAGTATATACCCCGATCCATGAAGAGATCAGAAAGCTTGAACGACTCCAAACTTCCAAGAGGACCAACCAAAGCCTCCTTGGTTGGCGAAGTGAAGGTTGGGTTCTCCACGACCATATTAATAAAAATCCATAGGTGCCTCTTCACTTCATGCTCTTCCGTGTTAGCCCTCCAACCTTTCTTGTTCAGGAAACTGGCAACATATCCAGTAATCTGGTTTGACACATAATCAACATGAGGTCCACCTGCAAAAGTCGCAGCTTTGTTCACAAAGCTGACCTGCAACACAAAACATGTAAGACGCCACAGAAAATAGCGTAGCTAAGCTAGTTGCACAGACAACTAACGTCCGAGTACCTGGTCAAACTCCCCTTCTGTTAGACTCAAAATCACCTGCACCTGATCATCAACCTTTTCAATAATCCTATAAGAAAGGCAAGCGTGAATTGATTGAAACAAAGTTCAAAATTGCTAGACAACACACTCAAATTGATGGTTTGTCTAAAACTATCATAAAACTTTGAGATTATTTCTGTTGAATACCCGATAGGGATCGTCGACGACGCAGCAACAAGATACATATTGACGTAGGGTAGGAAGCCCAGGAACCTTGGCAGCCCCTTGCCATTAAACGAAACCTGCAAGGTCGTTGGTGCTAGAATACCCGCAATATCAACAACTCTTTTCCTCATGAGGGCAATGGCATCATCATCAAGATGAGTCATGTTGAACTTGGCAATGTCAGGTTTGAAGGTGACCTTGGTCCAATTTTCCCCTTTCAAGGAAAATGTAACCTGGGGCTCAGACTTCTTCCCCATATTTTCAGAGAAAACCTGCAATAATATTGGGTTCAAACATCATGCTCCATGTCTGAACAATAAGGTGGATCTTAATTGGCACATAACAATTACTTCATACTACCATCACATGGTTGATTCCAGATAATATCACACTATACTTTCAGATGGGAAAAATCTATATACAACACCTTAACTTTGGGCAGAAGCTACTTTGGCAGAATCAATTACAACATCCTAAACTATAGATGCTACTCCATTGCTCTACACAAGCAATGCAGTGCATCGAGCTAGATTTGGTGCACTTCCGGGGTAGGGAGTTTTTTTTTTTTGCGAAAGAGGGTAGGGAGGGGTTGATGTGCCGATGAATCAGGGATGTTGGCATCAGCAATGGCCCTTGTGCAGTGCACGTGCTCAGGGCTCTGATCTGTCCGGGTGTGTCTAACTTTGTGTCTTCGAATCATCAAGCAACTTGCCACTGCGCCCGTATTAGATCTAAGACAGCAGATCTCCATTGAAACCACAACCCACAAGAATCCATCGGTTAGGAGCCAGGTACGAGAGTCCCTGCAGCATTTCAGAATTTCGGACCGAAATTCCCGATAATCGGTGAAATTCGTTTCTATCGGACATGCCCGATATTAAGCTACACCGGCCTGATAATCAGCGAAATTCAAATTTTGAACAAATTTTGTTATTTTTTTTAAAGTCAGTTTGGACATATTTTACAGTGAGAAAATCCGATAATTGCCAAAATTCACGATATTCATTTCTATCACTGGGCACCGATTTTTTTTTTTGGCCAAAACGATATCCAAAACACTGCTGCATACTTATACGTCGTCGGATGGCAAAAGTGAGAGTATGGAGCTCCTCTGAATACCAGGATGCTACCCGACTGTGGTTAGCTTTTCGACAAAAAACTGCAAAACATGTATACGAAGAGATCGACTGCCGAATCATTTCACCTGCTTGTACTTCCTCTCTCGGCGTCTGTCAGCAACCTCGACGACGAACTCCGTTGAGAATATGTTGGCAAGCTTGACGCCATAGCTGCTCCTCCCGCCGGAGAACTCTTCAACGTTGGGGTCGCAGTTGCTGAGGTGGCCAAATACCATCTCCGGCACGTAGACGCCCTCCTGGCTGTGGACCTCAATCGGGATCCCGTCCCCGTCTCCGTTGTAGAAGACGGAGATGCAGCCCTGGGCGGCGTCGATCTCAACCATGAGATGGTCCATGGTCGGGGTCGTGCTGCTTGTTGTCGGCGGCGTAGACGAGGACATCATCGAAGATCTTGTAGAGGCCTGGTACGTAAGTGACCTCGCGGTGCTTCATGGAGTCGCCCTCGTAGACCCAGAGCTTCTGCGTGCGCTTCTCAACCGAGCCGATGTAGACGTCCGGTTGCATGAGGATCTCATCCCGCGGAGTCTTGCAGCCTCCGCTCGAGATTGAGCTGTCGCCGGAGGACCTTGATTGAGGCCCGATCTCCATGGCGGCGCGGCCCTAGGGTTTGGTTCAAATATTTTCAACCTTCCTCCAGCAGGCAAAGCCGGAGGAATCGTGGGCTTTAAAAAGGAAAAAGAAACAAAAACGGCCCACTGCGACGCATGCTAGATTTTTTATTTATAGTTTCTTTTTATTCGCAAAAAAAAACTAAAAATAAATAAATTACAGGTCCAAATATTTTCAACAAAATCTTCTTAAAATATTTCGGTTGTATTGGCTGCCAGCCTGCCACAGACATCTCCGCCATGTCTAATCCCAGACCTTCTTTGCCATGTACTCTCCGATTTCTGTTCCTTTGATATTTGAAAATTTAGGGCCTCTTCGATCAATATCGCAGTTTTTGCCTCTAGCTTCTAAAATCTAAATTCTATAAATGGTGGAGTGTTTGGATTCTTCTAATTTTTAAGAATCTGGCTTCATTTATTACTATATAGGTCACAATTACTATCTAAAGCTAGGTATCATCAGCTTGCTAGTTTTTAAGAAGTTTTTTTTTTAACCCTCGCCCTTATAATTTTTCAACCTTTGAAATTTGCCCTTACACTTTTGTTTACGGGAATTTGTCCCTTGTTCTCCTTGACACCTGCCCTTTTATACGTATGCCAAGTAGCAAGGCCCACTTGCAAGTCATGTATTTGCCTAGTATTGCCCTTGGTTCAATTGATAGCAATAGTATTGTCCCTCCGTTCCTTGGTTCTTCTCCCGATATTCCAGGCATCCCCCCGCAGAGTCCTGCCGCCTCCCCTCAACAATGGCCTGAGCATGTTTTTTTGCCCTCCCTCGAGTCTCGAGTTTTTTTTGATAAGACTCCACTCGAGGTTGAGAGGTCGTTGTAGGGCCTCGATTAGGATAGTCCAGTCGGAGATTTTATATTTCTATCATAACATGATTACAATCGGCATCTGCAACCTCCTAAGCGGGTGGAGTTATCCTACTCTACCACCCGGTTCATTGGAGGCCAGATGAGCACACTCATGAGCATATTACAATCTCTATTAACGAAAGACAATTCAAAGCTCTCAAAACTCTGGCTGATTTCTTTCATCTGCTTCAGAACAGCATCGGCTTCTGACCTTTGGTTTTGGTTGACCACAACCGTTTCACAACCTGGCAGTGGGATCGGCTTCATGTTGCCTCCACGCTAGGAAGTTGGTTGGGACGCCGAATAGGGGTGGTTCCTAGAAATGGGGACAGGTCTGTTTAAAAAAATTTTTTTACAAACTAATCTTTATATCGAAAAATGCTGCTAGCCAGTTAGTTTCGATGAATCTTGGAAATGCTTCTCAATCTGAGGGTTCATGGGGATGAACTGAGCATCGTGGATGTGATTGACAATTGGGTGTAACGAGTTGAGCAAGTACTTTTGAGATAACAAACTTTTAGTTTTATATGACCACGCTACAACAGTTAAACTTCTTTTAACACTCTCGTTGGCACCCTCACGGTGGGTTCGAGTCCCAAGTGTGGCGCACTAGGCGTTGTTTTTAGGGATTTTTCCCGAGCGAGGTAAAAAAAACTCATTTCGTGCGCCCCTACGTCTAAAGCATAGGTCTATGAGAGCTCATCTCATGGAGTTATGTTGTTGCTGTGTATTGATGGGATAGGGGTTAAGAGATTTTTCGATCTACATGAAAAGATCTTCTTGATGGGAAATATCTTCTTAGTGAGAAATACCGGGGCTGTCTTAGCAACTATAGCATGCAACTTTGTTGTCTTGGGCTACAGTTGGACTTGAGAGTAGTTGGACGAGTTTGTAGGCGGCTAGAATAGAGAGAGTAATCGATGTCTCCATATATTCTAATCAAAATACGTTTTGTTGTCTTCTCCTGCAATCGGGTTCTGTAAGCGTTTAATTAGGTACTCCCTCAGTTTTACAAAACATGCAACTATGAGTTCCGTGCCTACAAAAAGTGGTGCATGTTTGACCAAATTTGTACTAAATACTATTCAAATTTATGACTTCAAAATAATTTATTAAAAAATACATTCCGTAATGAATTTAATGATATTGAATTTATATGATAAAATTGATATTTTTTTATCTATAATTAATCAAATTTAATATACTAAACCATGACACTGTGCTACAATTGTATGTTTTGTGGAACAAAGGGAGTACCATTTTGTTATCTCCCACCACAATCTAGCTTGTCCTCTTTGTGTTTTCTTTTACCATTTTATCAACCAAACAACTTGTAATACCATATCGTGATCGAACGCATAGTAAATGCTTCGATAATTCGTCGAATAAAATGAGGTTTGATATGATCATATACTTTCTTATTTCAAAAAATATGTACTATATATGGTAGAGAATATAATTTTAAATTTATTGGAAAAAAATTCTTACAAAGATGGGAGAAGTTTTAAATGCGGGAATATATTTTTTAAATATTTTTATAAAAAAACCATTTTATTAGATGTAACAATTTTCTTGCAAAAGTTGGTGCATGATTGTTGTTTTATTGATCCAACAGTTGAAAAATATTGAGTAATTACACTGATTATTTTAAGTTGCACAAATTAACTTATGCAACTTTTTTATATAAAAAGTTGGCTGAAAGAAATACATATATAATCACAAAGATTATATACAAGGAAAAGAGAAAGAAAGAAGTGGAAATAAAGAAAACGGGCTCATTCTTTCAAACAAGCTGGGCTCCACGTAACAGTAGGCCCGTTACTCTATATGGGCTGGTCGATGATGCCTGGACAAATCTTCCTCTTGTCCTTTTCACCTCATCCCCTCTCACGGCGGCGTTTCTGGCGGCGGCTGGGCGAGCGTTGCCGGCGACGAGCAGGCCACCTGGTACGCCCTTCCCTTCCCTTTGACTCTTGCCCTGCGTCCCCCTTCCGCTGTGCGTTCAATTTCAGATGGGGCTGGGATTTCTTGACAGCGACTGGCGAGGACAGTTGGAGCTCCCGCCAACAATCTCAGGTTTTAGGGGCAGGGGATTTCCCCTTTTGTGAGGGGTCCGGATGGGGATCCGTTGGAGCTAAGCGTTTCCCCGTAAACGATAGTTTTCTTTTTCTCGTTGGCGTTGATAATGGGGAATTGGTGTAGATGCCTTAAGCTGTCTGTATTCGGATCTGATGCAATTACATGCGTTTGTATTATGCCCAAGTTCGCCTCTGATTGCTGTGCACGCCATTTTGGCTTGCAGGAAAGCTGAGGCGAAGAGCACGGTAGCAGGAAATGGCAGCATTCCTAAGGTCAAAATGTCCATCAGGTATCAGTTTGAAGGCCTCTCACTCTGAGCTTCTGATTTCATAATGAGGACACTTCATGTAGCATCTTCTTTCAGATAATAGAATTGGTCCAATTTTTATGAGCTTAAATTTAAGTAACAGCCTTCTTTTTTTTTTAGAATAAAAACGATCCACGTTCAAATTTTGCCAATGTTTTTTGTGTTTGCCTAGTGACTAAGTTACATAGGCATGGTCAGTAAGAAATCAGACCCTATTGTTTAAATGCTTAGAAATTAGAATCACTGTTTATATGCAGGTTTCATAAGTCAATAAGAAACCGTCTGCACCTTATTAAAGCTTATGCTTTCAATAGCTAGCTGTGAGGATGCTATTCTAATTCAAAGTGTTCAATGCTTCTTGATTTATATAGTTGGGCGTACTTTAATGGGAAACCTTGGAAATAGTTTGTTTGGAGCCACCAACTCTTCTGCTGAGGCAGTAACAAGACCTTCTCATTGTGATGCTATGAGTCAGGTAAGCTGTTCTTTCTGTGAAGAAACATTATTATGTTGACATTGAATGTGTGTAGTTACCGTTTTGAATAAGCTGCTGGTAAGAAAAATAAATGTTTTCAAAGCCTTATGATAGCTACACTGATATTCTCAATGTGATTATTCAACAATTGCATTTCTTCCATTTTTCCCATGATATACATCATCCAGCATGTCATTGACCTTGCTAATACAATACAACTGGGATAGTTGAAAATCTTTTATTCATACTGTGCCTTTTTAGAGTAATGTGTTGTTATAATGTGTTGTTATCAGCCATGAATGAATTCCTATCACAAACAGAATTCCATTTCAAGTCACTCTTGTAGACACTCTTCATGAGCATGTTTCGTAGTTATTTGATGAAAACTAGCTAACATTTAGGAGTTCCTTGAAAAGAATTGTGGTGTGGAGCTAAGAAGATAACTTTTGGAGTATAACTTTCTCTTGCTTGTATATCTCATCCTGGTTGTTTTCAAAGAAGAAAAATTAAATATATACTGACCTCAGACATATCACAAAACTCTTGGTCAGAAAATAATGCAAAACTCTTGGTCAGAAAATAATTTTACTCTGTCTTTCAATCCATATATGTTAACTTACACTGTCATTCTATTTTTGATTAATAAAGATTCCTATCTTTTCATTTTCCCCAATACCCATGACAACCATCATCCAGTAAGTTATTTGACTATCATTTAGTTGCTTCATGTAGCAGAATGCTTCGATAGCTTTGGTAGTATCTGAGTCCTTTTCTGGTTCCTAAGTTTGCAATTTTCAACACTAATAGGTCCTTAATCAGAGTGAACTATGAAAAACTATATTGCTTTTTACATGATAGCTTGTTCAGTTTGATGAAAACCAACTTGGACTAAGCATTTTAAAAAGTTTAAAAATATGAAAAGAAGGTTCTTTAAAAAACCTTACTATATGGCCATGTTATGAAGGTAGCTGGAATATGATATTTTCTTAAAATGACCACAAATTTCAGTGTAGATTGTAAGGGGAAAAAACGACTAACATATGTTTTTATCCTATTTTCAGCAAATCAGAACATTTATCCAGATGAGGACCAACCTCAAGGTCGTGGATAACTCTGGGGCCAAGCGTGTTATGTGCATACAGTCCTTGAGGGGGAAGAAAGGAGCAAGGCTTGGGGACATGATCATCGGATCTGTCAAGGAGGCCCAGCCTCGTGGCAAGGTCAAGAAAGGGGACGTCGTCTATGGAGTGGTTGTCCGAGCTGCCATGAAGAAAGGACGCAGTGATGGCAGCGAGGTCCAGTTTGATGACAACGCGATAGTCATCGTGAACAACAAGGGCGAGCTGATTGGCACCCGTGTCTTTGGTCCCGTGCCCCATGAGCTGAGAAAGAAGAAGCACCTCAAGATTCTCGCGCTGGCTGAGCACATTGTTTGAGGTGTTGTCCTGGTTCTTAGGTGTCTGCCTGTTAGTTCTGCAGAGCGAAATATTTTCTGGGAATGTTTTCGTTCTCTGTTTGAATAATGCATTCTGATAGCATGAACCATTTGAACTGCGTTGAGTCGTGGCAAGAGTCATATTCTCGACTTGCATTTGACATTAACAGTACTGCCCATTTGGATGGCCTATACCATGATCGATTCTAGAGTTCCTTTTTTTTTTTTGGCTACACACGCTTCTTTTACATGCATTGTGCAGATATATTCTCAAGATAGTTATAAACTACTAGTCATGTATCTTATATAATTTGAAATATAGGGAGTATTAGCTAGTTAGCCGCTAGTGGATCTTGAGCTATGTTGTTTTGGTTGATCCTGATCTGATGGCATGCAGAGCAGATTTGTATCATGCAGGGCTATATCTGGCTTGGTCAGAGTTAGAAAAGCATCCTATAATGAAGCAGAGCCAGTGAGAGAGATGCTCCCACTGCACTTGTAACGCCGATGCATGCGCGCCTTGTGTTTCTCCTCGTCTTAAGCTACCCAAAAACACACAAGAAAGAATTGTTTTCCATTCCAGAAGGAAAGGAGGCGTTGTCTGCCGTCGCTAGGACGATCGATGGAGGCAGCCGACGCGTCGCCGCTGGAGGTCTCGCCACGGGTAGCGGGGAGCTGGCGCCGGTCGAGGCCGTGGGGCCGGTGCAGCAGCCTCGGGCGTAACAGCACCAGCAGCGGGGGCAGCGGCAGCATCGAGTACACGAGCCTCCGCGACGTGCTGGAGGAGGAGGAGCAGTGCGACGGCGCCGGAGGCGGCGAGTGCGGGGCCGGCGGCGGGTGCGGCGAGCATCATCAGCACCACCCCCGCAGCAGTCGTGGCGCTGGGGCAGCAGCTGGGGCGAGTACTCGTGCCACGACATCCACGACTTCGACGCGTCCAACATCGGCATCCGGAACCAGCTGCTGAAGCACGCGGCGTCGGCGTACCTGCAGTCGGCCGTCGTGGTAACGGCCGGGCGCGACGACCAGGGCTGCTGCCTCGCCCGCCTCTGGCGCCGGGCGGGCTTCGCCAGCGGGCGGCGCGGCCGGGGCGGACGCGGACGCGTGCTCATGCGCGCGTGCTCGTGGCAGGGCTGCGTCGACGATCCCGCCGCGGTCGTGACAAGCTGCGTGCGCCGCTTCGCCGCGTTCGTCGCCGACCGCGTCAGTGCCATCTGGGCGTGGTAGCTTTGGCAGTGCCGATTCCTTGCCGAGTCTAAAATCACTAGTTATATATGTATGGTCATCGATCCAGCGATCATTTTGCATTCGAATCGTATGCACGACCTTTGTCCGGTGTAAAATGGCACTATGCCCTTTCGCCATGAAATGCGATCATTCAGATCAGATGAGATTTTGTGTGCTGTTGGACAGAACCGGATCATCTCCAAATGGCATCATCATATTGTGTTCTCATCCAATGGTAGTGTGCGTGCGCATTTGAGTTAAACTCTCTCTCTCTCTCTCTCTCTCTCTCTCTGCTTTTGTGTGCTGTTGGAGAGGGAGAGAACCATGGGAGTATAGTCATGCATTTAGATATACGATATGTCTGGATACATAACAAAAGTTTTGTATCCACAATTGCCAAAATGACCTATAAATTCGAACATTGAGTCTCCTCCATAATCAATTGGTACATAGCAAAAATGACAAATGGCAAACAAATTAGTACACATAAATGTGATATAGTAGGATAAACTAGGTGGATTTCTATTAAAGAGAATTAAAATATAGACATGCAATTGTGAGTCGAAGAGGACTAGTTAGGGATGTTTCAGCTGTCAAGGTTCATGTACGCACCTTTCACCCTTTATACCTCGGGGTTATTTGTATGAATTATAGTGTCAACGCCGCATGACATACTCAAAGCAAGAACAACTAATTGAAGTTCTAAATCCAACTATTCAATGTGAATGTGCCTTTGTACTTTTGCACATTCCCCAAACGTCGTGCCTAATGTCCGGAATTTGAGCCTCACATCCCTCGATACTGAGTTACCCATGTGATGCCCCTGCCATACTCCCGAAGTCCCCCAACCCCGCCACCCCATGTGATCTTTGAGTGATGTCGATACCCTATTCCCATTATCAGCACGACCACGATGCCACTTTAGTCTTAATGTTGTTCGTGTAATGCCATATGCGGTGTGTAACAAGTAACCCATAACTTGTCGAACCCACAATAGTCTCCGTTGTCCGTCTATCTTGTGCAACCCAAAACTCCAGTGGACTAATTCTCATCCTAGTCTTCCCTCTCGTCTTGTCTATTCGATTCCATGGATGTGTAACAAGTAACATGTGCTTTAATGAGAGTGAGCAGTTCATTACCTGTTTAATCTGACTAATTTTATGGAGACAAGACCATAATTATCAGGTGTAAAAATCCCCAAGTAAGGTGGGCGATGGAGATGGAATGAAGAAGGCGTTCCCTACACTTTGAAGATTGAGATGAATTATTTTTTTCTTCATGAAGGGGCGAGAATGTGAGTTTTCTACGAACGAGAACATAGTGCCCAAGAAACGGGGACGATTTTGTTCGCGTTCGTATTCCGGGAACGGGAACATGGCTGCTAAAGTTTTCAGTCGGGTGCCATCTTTAGAAGAACACAAAGATGGGACCATGGGAGCTGCTTTGACCTTTGATTGTGATACACAATTTCCTTGCACTGCCGGCGAACTGTTGTGCGTGTCCGTGTACATGCCAACGCGATCCAGTTTGGGCGCAGCGCAGCCCAGGGTTTTTTATACCGGTCGGTTTCCCGCGGTTTACAGCGGTTACGATTTTACCGGTCCGGCCCGATATCGGACCGCCCGGTATAAAAGATTTGAAATTCAAAATCAAAAAATTGAAAAAAAATCGTGGAAAAAATACTATAAAATAGTTTGCGATTTATAGAAGCCAACGGTGCAATACTTTTTCAAATTTGAGTTCGTTTGGTATATAAAAATTTCAAATCTAAGTTTGAAAAAAAAAAAAAAAAAAAATACACAGCCGGCCCATTAAGGCCCATTAAATCATGAAGGTCGAAAAACATACTAAACACACTCAAATTTGAGTAATTTTGACATCATTGGATTCTACAAATCATGAAGTATTTTTAGGAATTTTTTTTTAGCATTTTATAAAAAAATTAAATTTTGAATTTTGAAAAAACCGTTCAAACCTCTCAAACCGCTCGGTAAACCGTTTATACCGGCCGGTAAACCGCTCAAACCGACCCGGTAAAAAGATTTTACCGAGCGCTGAAAAATTTGAATTCATTTGAATTCAAAACCCAAACCGTCCGGTAACGGCGGTTTACCGGTAACGGACGGTAAACCGTTTCGGACCCCGGCGGTTTTAGGTTTCGGTCGGTAAAAAAACCTTGAGCGCAGCCACCAACAGCCCCGCCACAGTGGTTTCAAACGAGGGAAGACTCGATGCTGGTGGGGGTCAGGTGGTGTCCTACTGGTTGGTGGGGTCATCTCGTCGGATGTTGTAGTTTCTACGCAGCCGCGGCAAATGCTCGCTCGCCTGCCTGTGAGGCGGCTCGCTCGTGCGCCCACGCGATCGCGGCGATGGCCTGTCCACGTATAAATGTTTGTGTATTTTTTGGATTTTGGTAATTTTGTATATAACTTCGGAAATCTTCTATTTTAAACAAAGTCTTTTCTCAAGTATATGAGAGATCCATACCCGTTTGGACAAATATGAGGCGAATAGAGTTTGGGACTTAATCGACACACTTTTCGAGTTTAGGGTACAGAAGTGACACACCTCCAGAAGTTAAGGATCGGCTATGCACTTTACTCTTTTTTTTTTTTAGCAAGTGATTCCCGCTACAGTAACTCAATCATAGGATTGTGGCTCGCACATTTTTCCTTATTTTTTCTTACAAACCAAGTGGAGGCCTTAAATTAAAACATAGTACCATTGCACTATTTTTCTTACAATCTAAGTGGAGGCCTAAAATTAAAGGCAAAATTAAAACCTAGTACCATGCACTTAGACACTTGGTAAATCAAAGGGTAGGTCTAAAACAAATTCAGGGAAAGCAAATATTGTTCTCTTCACCAAATCAAGATCCCACACCATAGGGTGTCGTTGTAGGGCCTTGTTTAGCAATTTTTGCCAACTAAACAAGGCCCGTCACAAAAGAGAACCAACAAACCGCTTATCGTTGCTCTTGACATGTGGTCCCAAAAAGCGTTTGTGGAAGCAGCGTGATCCTGCCAAAAGGCCAACCCTGTCCAGTCTAAAAATGTGAAGCAAGCACCTCTTTAGCATCAAACCTAGTCAGGTACAACTACTAACTCACTATCTTGGCGATAGTTGCATGTTCAAATGCTCCACTAAACTGGATATCGAAAGCAATTCCCAGCTTAAATTTTTCCAACAAAGGTGCCCTGTGATATTGTTAAAAAATGCAAACAATGGCGGTTCCTTGTGATATTGTTATCAAATGCAAAATTTAGTCAGCTCAGAAGGGTTACAGCGATTATCATGTTACATGGTCATTGCAACTTCCAGTCCTCAACTGGGAAACTAGATGGTTACAGACAAAATCTCTGTGTAGTAGATTGGGCCTAACATGTATCAAACCATAAGCCCAGCAAAGACAGTCTAATCGCTAAAGATGTATCACACCAGAGCAGCACTCAATTTATCAAATCTCACTAATATACTCTAAAAGAGATTCGATCTCCTGCCTCAGGGCAGCAATTTTCTGCTGCTGCAAAGCAATCCTGTTCTCTACATCTTGCCCACGCAGCTTCTTCTCAAAGCTGTCGACAACAGTGGAATGCCTTGTCATGAGCTTCTCCTGCATCTCTCTCTCCTTTGCAATCAAGTCCTCTACCTGCATCACCCCAAAGCACAGTAACCAAAATGGAACATTTGCAACTAAATGCAGAAAGGAAGTTCTGAAAAAAGTTTCTCAACTTGCTTTCTTTGTATGCCTGCCTGACAGCAGCTAGTGTATGGATAAATAATAATAACAAACCTTTGGCCATATCTGATAAGACTGAGGAGATGACTGTAGAGTCGTCAACAGGGGCTTCAGATCTTTCGATAGCTCCTTAAACTGTCGTCAGCAGCTTTACGAGATGCCTTGCAAGACTGAATGTCTCCTGTCCTAGACAAATCACGCAACGAGGCCTCCAGTTTATCATGAACTGCTAAGCATTGCTCAAAGATGACCTGGATTTTCTGAACAGTGGCTTGCACCTATATATCATAAAGAGTAAAATAGGCCGCAAAATATTAGTACTGCAGAAAATAACAGGCAGTAGCCACAAATAGCAAGCTTGTACTGCAGTATTTCAAGAAACTCAGGCCAAACATGGCTTCCTTAGCAAGGCATGCTTACTCTAAGTCTAAAATTAATTCATATTTACAATGAATTGCAGTGGTTAACTTAAGCCCTCACTTGTACAAATTTTCTTGTTAGTTTTTAACCATCTCTGCATCATGAGCTCCAATGCAACAGTCAAAACATGTTCGTGTAAGTAGAATAGACAGACTTATTATTTGAGGACATCCATGGTTTTTCTAGTTACAATACCCTTCCATAAGTAATCTCAGTCCTGATTGAAAGCAACAAAAGAAAATTGATTTGCCAGTTCATGTTATATATTACATCCGCAGACCTTTACTCCTGCCAATAAATATCTATTTAAAACCATGTGTAATTTGGTGCAGAAACTAATCATCAGTATTATGCGCCCAGGGCCCCGCAGTTAATGCAGCACATCATATACGAAAATGTAAAATAGTAAAAGATAATAAAAAAGGAAAATATTAGCACGCTTATAGAACAGTTTTCAGCAAGCCCATTGACTCATGATGGGTGTGTGTATTCAAGTAATCATGTACCTCATCCCATTGCAGCTTGGCCAAGTAGGAAGGAGAGCTCTTGGATATTGACATATCAGTACGCATGTAAACAATACATGCCACAAACAGGAGGAAGAAACCAGCAATCAACATCAACGGCTCTCTGAGCAAGGATATGTTGTTGAATTTGTAGTAAACCTGCATATTGCAAATGATTCATCAAATAAGTTTGTTCCAGTTCAGATGTATCTATAAACATAGCTCAAGCCAGCATTAAAAACTACAGCTTTTAGTGCCGTCTTGTGTGCTGGAACCAATACTTGAACAACTGATTATTTGGTCTGATCAACAGTTTAAGCAGAAATAACCCTTTTTCATAAAACCGTTATCCAAACAACCCGAAAATGAATCTGGGAGCAAACCTGGAAATACAAATTATGCTCTGGAATAACATCAGGTTTCTCCAAGACAACAACTGGCCTTCCAACAATGTCAAGGTGTGAATACTTAACCTGCAACAAAAATCACTGCTTTTAGAAACAACGATTAGGATAACTATTTAGCTCACTACACAGTACAGTGAAAAATAACCTCTTGCCGCTGCTGTGTTGGAAATGGAGCTGAAACTTCGATATCCTTTGACCCTTCAGGTAGAACAACCTGTTCAACAACAAAGATACTTATACAGGGGGCAAAGGCATAGAATAATGAAAAATTAATAGTACATAAAGCCCTGTCATTATTCTTGCCATCCACATTCCTATGATCATGACAGAAATAAAGATGGCAATTTATAATGAATATACAAAACACATAATGCCCACATAATCTGCAAATTATGCCATGTAGGCTTAAACTAATGAAATATAGTTTATTTGTTTGACGCACATACACACATACCTTTACAATAAGCTTTTCAATGAGAATCTCCTCCAATGGAGAACCAAATGTGATATTGAGAAATCTCTTTCCATCAGAATAGAAAACAAAGTTTTCAAGTGGTAAACCATAACCAACAGTGAAGGTTGTTTGCCACCCACCAAACAATGGAAACCTTGGTTCAATTTCCAGTTGGGTCTGAAATAAGAAAGCTTGATCTGAAACTATATTGAAACTGGTGTTGAAACTGCAATGACTGAGACAGCTAACAAGATTACCTTCATAGAATCACTCCACAAATGTGATGTTGAAATATTACCAATCTCATCTCTGTAATAAATAGAGTGTGCCTTTGGAGGCAGCCTTGCAATAAGATGCCTAAAAGATGAAACACCCTTACGTAAGGTCTAGATTGATAATCGATCCTGCAAAGGAGGTAAATAATTAGTTACTTCTGAACATAACTTATCTCTCCAGCTACAAGTATATCAACTTAAAAAATTGCAATCAAAACTCAGAAAGGAGAATAACCTGGAAAATTCACCCTTGAGTCTGGCACCACCATGGGCGATGTTGTAGTGTTCTGTAATCTGTACATTTCCCCAGTGAGATATTTCAATCTCTCTTATAACTTCCTTTGCGACTGCAAAGGGTTGTTGTTCTCAAAATGCACAATCACAGGTAAGTATGAAAATGGGGAAGATCATGAAATGGTCCGTATCTCAGTTCTGAATCCAAAAAGTTTTTGCGTTTGGATGCCTTGTGTATGATTCAACCCTCCCGCCAGGCAATCTGATAGTAAGTGTCTGTGCCTTAACAGGGTAAGGTGACAGATAGTGAGCACTATCCTGATAGACAACAAGTTGCGCTTCGGCTTGAGTGATTTCTTCTGGGAATGGTTGAAGAGAGTGTGTGAACACAGTTAGGACATCCAAGTACAGAGTCTTTCCCTTTTCCAAAGGTTTGGGCAACAATGCTGAAAAGAACGTCAGCTCCGGGGGAGCTCCAGAAGGTTGAACAACTTCAATTGGCAGGATAGTACTTTGACCCTTCACTTTTCCTTCACTGCCAAATACTCTAATAGCTGCCAAGTTCTTGGCTTGGATGTTGGGAAAAGCCAGTAAAACTTGAGAGACAGGGTCCGGTCCAACATTTTCAACCTAAACAAAGGGGGAACCATGTAACTTTTAGAGCAACAAAGCAAGGCTATATTCCACCTAGAGTCCTAGACATAAGCACTTTCAAGAGAGATGTTCTTCTATAACAACAACAGAAAAGTTTCAAATAATAAGGATTTCAGGGCCGAGACATACACTAAAAAGCATAAACATGATTAAAATATGAAAATATAGATGCATATACATAAAAATAGAACTCAACAAGCATTACTAGAAACTGCTTTAGAAAGCATATGGCTGATTCGTGAGCCGGAGAATTGGGTATATCGAAATTTTGACAGTAGTAATTTGGGCAGTGGTGAATAGATCAGCAATCAGACATTGCAACTGGAATTCAGGACTGAAAGTATGCAGTGCTGAAACAGTGAAACAGCCAACCCGCTTCATTATAAGATACATGGATGTCAGACGCAGAAAACTGACTTTAACAAGAAGCATCATCCACTAGAAACTGGTTCAAACAATGCTGGCAAAACTTCACGGGACAGATAATTAGGCATATTTAAAATTTGGGAGCAGCAATTTGACACTGCTGAAAAGACCTTTAGCTATGAATTTAGCACAGAAGAATTCAATATATGAAACTGCTAGCATCATCGACACATGGCAGCGTTCTAATCAGGCTGACGAGTCAACAGTGACATTTCAGACTACTAAGAGATGCGGAGTTGGACAGGCTGGAAGGATTCATAAAACACGAGAGACAGAACCAAGCAGCAAACCTTGAGGGAAGCGAGGACGCGAACGATATGCGAGGTCAGATCAACCTGCGAGGAGAGACACGTTAGATTAGATCCGACAGCGCTGAGGCGGGAGAGAGGTGGGAGCTGGGCTCCGAGATCTGGGCATCGAGGACTGTACTGACCCTCCGATCTGCCTTGGAGATGACGAGATCGGCGCCCGCGGTGGAGGCGAGGACGCCGGCGAGGACGGTGAGGAGGAGCACAGCGGCGCGGCGGAGGGACGGTGGCGGAGTCGCCATCTTCCCGCGGCCAGATCGCGACGGGGGGCTTGGCTTCGCGGCGAGATGTGAAGAGGAGATGTCTTTAAACCCTCGGGGCCTTGGGTCGTGCGCCTGCCTGCGAAGAGGGAGGAGACGACGCTGCGCTGCCGCTGCGGACCCGCGGGGCCAGTCGTTTCGGCGGTCTGGGGGTTTTGGTGCGATCTAGGGGCAAGTTTGGAGTAGGTTTTGTGGTTATTTTCATGTTAAGAGAGAGCCATGAGGTTCGGTTTTGATTAAAAAATAGTTATGCACATGCTTTTGAAGCTATACATTTCTCTTGTTATATACTCCCTCCGTTATAAAATAAACGACGTTTTGGGTTTTTCGTCTTATGAAGTTTGACTTTCGATTTGTAAAAAATACGTAGAAGATTTAAATCTCGAAATAAATTTGTTAAAAACTAGATCAAAAGATCTTTCCGATGATATTAATTATGTAATATAAATATTAATCCTATTTTTAATATATAATTGCCGGCGAGATGTTTTTACCGAAAACGTCGTTTATTTTGGGACGGAGGGAGTAAGTGTTTTTTTTTGGTTATATAACTTTCAACAGAGATGTGTTTGCTTTCTTGGTAGGGTGTTCAAATGTTAGTACTTTTATTTGCACCAATGCATTATGATATGTGTGAGTTTCTCTAGACTTTTAAGATAAGGCGAGACATTGAAAACTAGTTATATATACCATTTAAGCATTCTACCTACACATTTTAATGTATGTAGCAGTCGACCACTATAATGTTTGAGTAATCCATCACTTATGTAAACTCTTAAATAGTGGTATGTTATTTGAGGCTAATATAATTTTAGCCTTCGGTGCAAGAAACGTGGTTATTTTTTATTGACTAGATTAGGCAGCCTCAATAGGGTTTTATGACCTAGTTTCCAACACACCCATATTTTAGAAATAATAATGTGGAAGAGTTGTATCCTCATAAAACTATCGTCATTTCTATTGAAACTCTTATCATCTCTCTTCATAAATATGATGACATATCAGCGTATTTAATACCCATGAAGCTCCATAAAACTCCCCATTAAGGATGATCTTATTGATGCAAAAACTTTGTTTTGGGCCTTCAGAGCAATGTATGTACTAATCACCTCACCTTGTGTAATAAACACCGGTCAACTGAAAAGCGGTTGCCGTTGTTTCCTAAAATACTTGGTGGAGGATCTGCATCCGACCCAAACCGTCGACACTGCATCAAGCTCGACCTCCATCAGTGAAGACAGGCCCGCCGGCGGCCGCGGACGCGCGACTACACCACCGCGGTTTCTACCTGAGGGCGCCTGCCCGTAACCTACCCAAGCGCGGCCCCGCCATGCGCGCGGAGTCCCCCAGATCAGCGCCTTAACCGCCGGGGTCGCGCACCTGCTCTGCTTTGCGGGCCTCGCTGCCGCCCACGCCCTCGCTGGCCGCGGCGTGCTCGTCTCCGACCCCGCGCTCGCCCTCCGCCTTCTCGTGGTATTTTCACTCACCTCACCGCTGCCGCCGGTGCTGGTGTAAACGTATCTTCGGTCTCCCCATCCTTCTCTCTTCCGATCCGAACTGAACTTGTTTTTTCCTCCGTCGCTTAGGTCTGTGAAGCGCCCATAGTCATCGCAGTGTTCAGCTACCTCCGTCGTGATGCTAAAAGCTGCTCGGTATGGCGCGCGTGCAACCTGTTCGATCAATTGTCGCTTTAAATTTTTGGTTCAACGATGGGGGTGATCAGGTGTTCTTTGTTTTCAGTTTTTCAAGGCTGTTGCGAGAGGATTGATCGGCTTGCCCGTGGGTTGGTTCTATACCTTGACTTGGTACTTTGATGCATTGTTGTATGAATATGAATCCCAAAACGAACAGCTCCATGCTGCAGAATAACAGTCAAACTGTTAGTTATGAGTTATCTAGGATCTGTTTATTTTCCTCATTTCATTTCTTTGATCTTACTGCATGTATTTTCCCCACCCATGCCAGGAGCTTTCCTTAATGCATTTGGAGCAATCGTTCTTGGTGCCCCTGTTGGAATCAAGTAAGTTAGATTCACAAAGGATTTAGCCTGACTTTTACTTGATGAGCAGGAATCATTGCTAGGATTGGTGTCTGTATTGCTTTGCTCTATATTCTATCTTGCATCTGATTTTAGTAAAGTATGCCATGATATTTCTATTTAAAAGCACTAACAGTTCTTTATTTGATTGAACTATCATTTGCAGATACTGGATAGCTACTATTTATTGGTCGCTTGCCATGTCCCTGTTCACGGTAAGTGCCATTTTTTGCTGATTTTCTGGTACAAAACTGAGCACTTGACACTTGAGTACAGCGAGACTGGCGACAACCTAATGTCTTGTGCTGATAATCGTGTACTCATAAGTTAACACTTTGCATTTACTCCATAACTTCAGCAACTGAGGAAGGCGAGACTAATTTTATCATCTTCAGTTTGTTCCGCAGCATGTGTCTTTGGAACATCCAAGATTGATTGGCAGAATGTGCTTTCTCACTCCATGTATGTTCGGACTTGTAAACTTTTGAATGGTAGAGGTTCATCCAGTGGACATATTTCTTTCTTTTGTATCATCCAGCAACTGTGCCATGATATTTCATTGTCTTTGCATGTCAGTTATTTCACGCCAACTGATGTTGAGAACTACATGATATCTGCACCTTGTCATGGAGCTGTGCTAGGAGCATGGCTTGGTGCTTGGCCTATGCCCCTTGACTGGGAGAGACCCTGGCAGGTAGACGTACCATCTTTGAATCTTAAGAAGTATGTTGCCAATTTCTAGGAATGGGAAAGTTGGATCATATGGATATGTTTGTGCTCACTTGGTGGGTTAACTTGACACTATGGAACATACTTGATGCTCACCAAAAAAAGCTCTATGGAACATACTTATGTCTAACTGGGGTAAACGTATGGGGATCACAGACATGGCCGGACACTAAAATAGAAGTACCTGCCACAATTTGTTTATTCCCATGGGGGTCGGGTGATTTATGATCCTCATTTCCTGATTGGATTTTTTGAGAGCTACAAGGCCACCACATGAAATTCATTGGTTTGCGAGATGTTCTATTGAGTGATTTTGCTTTTGAAACTCTCAATATCCTGATGCACCTTTTATCCCATCTCTTACTGATAAATCTTACTTCAAGTGTCACATTGATGATGATTCCTTCCCTGATTCCTCTACTGGGCCCTATTACTGATTAGTAGTATTCTGTTTCTTTGATCTTTCGTAGGAATGGCCAATCTGTGTCACTTACGGTGCAGTTGCTGGGTATATTTTTGGAATGGTGTTGTCAGTGGTCCTAATAGCTGTTCACAAGAGAAGGGTTCGTGCAAAAGCTGACTAGCCTGCGGATGATGAGTGCACCAGTGCTTTTCTCTCTCCATTTTTTCCTGGCTAGATATGACTATTGACTAATCCAAGAGTCCTGTACTGTTCGACTGTTCTTCCTACAAAGCAATGCATATGCTGATGTCCTTTCTTGTTAGTGTGAGTACTGATTGTTTTCAATAGCATCATCCAGATTCACATTGTTCTCTTCTTTTTGAAGCCTTTTTTGCAGCTGTACATTGTTTTCTTGAATGTAGTGAGAAGGATTGCAGTTCAGTTTTCCCTAGCTAGAGGAGAGGGAGGTTTATTCAGAGTGTCTGTACATTGCACAATTTTCCCACTTTATTACGTAGTATATTGTATTTTATGATGAATAAACGAAACTTTCCTAACGTGTCATTATATTCTTCTTCTATGCTTTTCCTATACAGAAGTAATAAATACAAAACATGCTGCACAAAATTCGTTCAAAATCACCGCATGCTAAACGAAAAATCGGCATCAGCGATGTCAATGTCAATGGCGGTGGATGAGGCAGGCCGCCTCCTCTCGGGGTCTAGCCTGTGCAGCCGCTGCTGGTCGGCCACCGGGTACATGTCCCCGAGCTCCTGCCCCTGATGACCCCGCCCCGGAGACGACGCGGCGCTCTGCGGCTCCTCCGACCGGCCCCTGTACTTGTGGAGCAGGTGCACCGGCGAGTTGCCCCGGCTCGGCGACGTCGCGCGGCTGTGGCTCGGCGTCGTGTCGGCGCTCATCAGCCCGTCGAGGTAGCCTGCCGCCTCCCGCTGCTTCACCTTGTCCTTGGCCGTCTTGCGCCACTTCATCACCGCCTTCGCTGTCTGCTCCTCGAAGATGGTCTTCTTCATGTGAGACCCCATCTGCAGACGCGAGGTTTGAGGATTTGGACGACGTCACCCCATTGTCCATGAAGGTTTGTTTGTTCATTCAAAGGAGTTCATGGATTTTTTTTTTTTTTCCCGTATGGTTGGCTTCCCTTTACCTGTGTGACGAGCGCGTAGAGCGGGAAGGTGATGTAGCTGCAAAAGACCTGAAGAGCCAACCCCACTACAACCTTCATGATGGTCAGGCCCACGTGCTCATGGTAGCATTTCTTCAAGTCTGGGGTGAGCTGTGCCAGCAACAGCCAAGAGGAATGAGTTACTAGCTAGGTCAGCCTGTGCTCATTCTGCTGCAGTGACTGGATGAACAAAGCATTACAGGCTAAACAAAATGCAGGCTAGCTATGCAACCTACCAGTGTCCAAACGAAATGTGCCATCTGGAAGGCGTTCTGGAAGAGCGTGAGGTGGATGAGGAAGAGGACCCAGCCAGGGCGGTTGAACCAGAAGAACCTGTCACTTGGCTCCACCACAGGTGCCCCCTTGATGACCGTCGCCTTGTCCTGTATCTCCTTGGCCATCTCCATGATGACAACCTCCAGCTTGGTCCCAACCAACAAGAGTATCTGAAACAGAGACATCGTCTTTGCTTATATATACTGTACGTATATTCCAAAGTGTTGGCTCTTTGTTTATTTTTTGGAATGACCAAGTGGCTCTTTGTTGCCACCAACACAGAGGGAGGGAAGTTGCTATAAAGAAACAACAGAGAGGGAGTCAACACTTACAACGAGCGGGACAAAAGAGATCCAGATAAGCGTGCCAACTCCTGCACATATGACAAGAGGTTTTGCAGAATGAAATGATGGTGGTTATTACATGACCAAATCAAAGCCTGTGGTTTGAACAGAACAGCTATGATTAGGATGAAAAGTACCCTCGATGTCGAGCAAGAGTATGAAGATGGCGACGAACCACAGCGGGAGACTGCATATACAGAAAACCAGCCAAATGTCAAGGTGCTAACATCATAACATATTAACATGCAAAACACTTCTTAAAAAAACATGTAAAACACTCCCTCAATTAGGCATAGTAAAAACTATGTAAATGGCTTTATGATTTTGAACGGACTGAGTACAAAAGAGACTGATAGACCTGATGCCAACGACGACTTTGAAGTCGTCCTCCAAGGACCTTTTGATGTACTGCTGGAAATTGAACTTAGCGCTGGGCGACAGATGATACTGCAGACAAGGAAACATCACCATGTCAAAGAATAACTTGTAACATCAAAAGCTTGCATCACTAACAAATCACCACGTAGCAGCAGTTGCAATGGGGGAGATGCTCAGCTCAGTACATTGATGAATCCTTGCCGCATGGTCAGGTAATCCACCTTGGTCACCGATGCGAAGAACTGCCTGAAGAATCCCACCTGCAGCGATGAATACTCAGGCACGTTAAACCTGCTGCAATGCAACAGGAACTGACAATCCGGAGCTCAGGTGCGTGATCCATCGAACTCACAATCCATCTGACTCCGGGAGTGCTCGAGAGGCCCAGGTGCCGCTTCACGAACGATGTCTGGTGCGTGAATCGGAATCGCGAAGGATCTGCAATGAAAAGAACCTCATCAGCTTTTACTCTGCTGATCACACACTCATATGCTTCAATCATCCGAGGAAGAGAAACACACAGGTGGTTCTTCTTCTACTTACCATTTGCGAACTGATATTCCACCGAGTTGGTCTCAATTCCCATTTCTTCCATTTCCTCATCTGCATGCGAGAAGATGTCATTAGTATCGATCTTCTAACTGCAATACAAATGCTTATTTTTTACTGCAATGGAGTCAAATTGTTGACAAACATACTTCCTTTTTCTGAACGAAATGTCATACTTGAGACACCGTTGATTTTTTTTAAATGGTCTTGCAATAAGTTTGACTACTTTTTAGTTTTTAATCCAAAATATAGTCATAATATTTATCTAATAAGTAGGAGTATGAGATTATGGAACTTACTTCCAGAGAGCAGAAAAAACAGATTTTGATTAAAAGTATGTGTGACCAGATCGATCGGAGGGAGTAGCAATAATGAACATGGTTTAAATGCTTGGTCTGTGCTTACTTTCAGACGCCCTAACGCCATGGTGGCGACGCTGTAAGTGATATGGAACACCGCAAGCACAAAGATGAAGATGTGCAGCTGATGGACACCGTTGGTGGAGATGAGGGACACCTTGCCCCTGCACACGGAAACAAAAGCGTTAATTCATCTCATGGCCCCATCAGAGTAAACTCTTTTATCATTCCTAATTTATAGGATTAGAAACTTTTTTTATTGGACCTTCAAATATATATATTCTCTATTTTGGATTTATCGCTAGCCAGAGATAAAGAGAGAAAATGATTCTCTAGAGTGTGGATAATATATAGATACGTTGTTGGAGTGTGCAAAGATCAAATGACTTTCTAAATAGTAATATAGATGGTGATGCTCTCAATTAGCAATTTAGCATCGCACCGGCCGGGCATGCATGCAGCTAGCTTATAGCTTATTGTGGCCGGGGCCTCACTTTGTCAGCGCAGTAGTTGTCGCTCGCAGCGGCGCCGGCCAAGAACCGACGGTGGTCGGATTCATATCCCTGGTACGGCGGGTACCAGAGGAGCCTCCGGCGGCTGTCGCCGCCGCTCTTGTCGTCGTCGCTGTCTTTCCGTGCCTTGCACGGCAGCATGATGCTGCCGGCCTTGGTGGGGATACATATCTTGGAGATGGGCGTCTGCCCCACGGCGAGCAGCGAGATGAAGCCCATCAGCATCAACTCTGCACGCAACGCAACCAAACCATTTTTTTAGAAGGAAAATAAAAACAGACAAAGGATAAGAGGTGCCGGCCGGCACAAGAACTAAACTAACAACCTAATTGAAGGTTGTGTGTTCTGACTTCTGACTATTGAATTCTATTGCCATATAAAGCAAACACTAGTAGCATTATTGAAGTAGCTACTGATCATCATATAAAAAGGTCTTTGTTTATGCATGCACAGGCAGGTAGCATTCTGAATTGATGATAGGAGCAGCTCACCTGCTTTGATCTTCTCCAGCGCCTCCCGCATGGCCTTCTTCTGCCTCGTATGGAACCACTGCACCAGCAGGTAACAAGGGCAGCAGTCAGACACCCAAAACAAAGCTCAGCTTCTGAAGCTTAGCAATGATGTACGTACGTGGCCGAGCTTGTGGAGGCCGTGCTCCATGGCGACGGAGATGAGCACGATGACGGCGCACACCACCGCTACCGCCCACGTCGGCGTCGACGGCAGGTCCCGGCCGCCCCCGCCCCCCGCCATGCCGTCGTCTAGCTTCTCCTGGATACCTGGAGCGAAGCGAAGCGAACCGACCAGCAGGCCGCAGACGGAGGAGCTGGACCGAGTAGCTCGCTGCTGGCGCGCTCGCGCCGGCCACTCACGCACGCACGTATCTCTTCTCTCGCCCTCGCCCTCGCTCTCGGTGGCGGGTGGCGGAACAAACGAATGGGCGCTGCAGGCGGTTTTATCGGCGCGCGCGCCAGGGGCGGCCGCGTCAAAGCGCGTGGCCGGCCGTCCGGCCACGCACGGCCAGACAACGGAGTGCAGTGCGAGCGCGAGCGAGATTTTGGGCTTTTGGCTCGGGAACACCGGAGGAACGACCGGGCGTCTTTTGCGTAGCGCTAGCGCCCCGGCAGTGGACTGCCGAGTGGTTGGTTGGCTGGGTGGCCTGGCCTGGGCGACTACAACCACGTAGGCTAGGCACCTACGCGACGCGAGCTATGCTGTTGTGATTTTTGCGAGTGCTGGGCCGGCAGCCACACGGGGGTCCCAACTGGCCGAATTCTTAGCTTGTTGTAACCTCGTGGGCAGCGGCCACCAGCTACTGGCTAGCAGGACAAAAATTACGAGAAAAAACGGGACGCCAACGTCGACGGGGTAAACGACGGAGTTCGCTTTTTCGGTGACGACGTGACGCCATCAACGATGGAGACTGAGACTCATGGGCGGTGCCCAATGTGAGTGATGAGATCCATCGCGACTCATCGATGGATCCACGTACGTCTCACATCGTGTGCGTACGTACGTCGTCGACGATGCGCCTCTATAATCTATACACAGCACGTACGCGCGTTCAGCTACTTTTTGTGCCCTGCACGGGCTGTACCTACTACCACTCCGTCGACCGGCAGAAACAGTAGCGTGATCGATGAGGCGTCTCCACTCGTGGAATTAGTCGGTCCGTGTAAAAGTACAAACAAGATAACAATTCAACAGCATACTAGTACGTAGTTCCGTTCTACTCCAGTCAAAATGTACACTTTCAATTTAGTTAATCAAGTTTATGTATAAAAACGGTTACTTTGTTAAATAGCTACCTCCACACTGCTCTCTTGTCACGTTCAGAAAATTCAAATTAATCTAGGAGTTAAATGCACCAGCTAGCCGCCTTAAACTTCTTAGGCGGTAATACGTAGGCACTCACACTACAGATTCTACATAAACTCTAAAAGTATTTATTACCTCAAAAGTATCATAGACATGGAGTCTAACTAAGACTTGGAGTCTGAGTTTTTCTCCATCTCTCTTGTATAGTACAATAAATATGAAGTTAATAAATAGTCTTAGACTCTGCATTGTGAGTGCACTAATACGTATTATATAATAGAGTTTGCATTGACACGCTCCGATGGCGGACCACGACCATACCCGATCTCCTACTCATCATCAAGGCACAGGTGATCAATAGATCTTGGCGCAAGAATTTAGGAAGTTTAGCATCGGGTGGATAACTTCCTATCACCGAATTTTCAATGTAAGCATGAGTCTTAGCCGGCCTTGTTGGCCTTGTAACCAAATTCTAATTCTTCTTAATACAATGATACGCGCACTCGTGCGTATTCGAAAAAAAAAAGACACGCTCCGATGGCGAGAAGAGGATCGTGAAAGCATCTGCAACAAATTGATATAATTATGTAGTGACTGATCCATTCAAGACAACTTTTGTAACTTAATTAATATCATGGAACCATTTATGTATACATCATTTTCTGTTAAGTGTTGTTGTTTTTTTGAAATTATGTGATTTATGTTGAAAAAGAATTAAACAATTACAACAACTACTCTACTAGTATATTATCAACGCTACGTTTTATTTTTTTAAAAAAATGTTAATCGAGGCGAGCAAATAACAAAACCCGTCGCGGTTAACAACTTTAACTACTACTGTAAGAAAGCCAGCCACGGTTAATGAATTAACCAGGCCAAGAACGTAGGTTAGGTCACGATTAACCGTGACCTTGCAACCACAGTGGGCTCCAATGACAAAAAAAAAAAGCCTCCATGATTAAGATTTCTGTAGCAGGGGATACAAATTGTATTGTAATTCATATTTCTATGCCTTGGATGATGGATGTCATAAATGTATTTCTAGGCCTTAGATCACGGATGTCATAAATGTATTTTCGAATAGTAATACTAAATCTGTAATAAATATAACGCTTTATTACTAAGTCAGTTTTAAATATAACGCTTTTATTACTGAGTCAGTTTTAAGTAATTTGACTTTTTATCCATACTGCAATAAATATAACGCTTTTATTACTGAGTCAGTTTTAAGTAATTTGACTAAAGGATAAGAATTGTAGTAATAAATATTTTGACTACGGAGACGACAGTCAGCAGTCACCGGACCGATCTCTCGCATCGCCGTTGACGAGTTACGGACGGGCGGTTCATTCAGTCTGATGCGTACCACGTACGTCTCTCTCAAGGCGACTCTGCGTCACTGCGTGTGATCCGGACCGCCCAGAGGCCCCGATCGACGGCCCGATATCGCTCTCAGTGGCCCCAAGGACCAAGGGGACATGCCGCTGGCGAACGGCGGCGCTCAGACTCGCCTGCTCCCCGAGGTCCCGACGGCGTACACACGCTGGTACGCGGACTACGCGATGGGGAGCTCCACGTCGTGCGAGTCAGGCAAGTGGAGCTGAGGTGGAGCCCCCAATAGCTGCGCGCAATAACAAGCAGGAACCTGCCCGGCGCATGCGCCCGTGGTGCTCGTTTGTTCGTGAACGTGGCGTGCTAGCTGCGGGCAGGACCACGCCGGCGTCGAGGTCTGACCCGTTCCTCCAGGTCCCCCGGCGGCCGACGACGAGAGGGGTCGTCGGTCGTCTCGCGAGATATTTGGCAAGTGACATGTCAATGGCGGGCTGCATGTGCACTGTTCCTTCCGTGCATCCCTGCCGGGGCCCGGGTGGCCAAAGTCGCCGCACGTACGTACGCATCGGCATCGCCCTCGGTGTCCTCTTTTGGTACTTGTCAACGCAGCGGCGTTCAATATCATCACTCTCCTTGCGTGCTTATCAGCAGCTATCCCCTACCTCTAGCTGGCGTGCGGATTACTACCTGATCTAGAAAGCTAAGCACGGCCCTATAAAACGTAATGGGGAGCTAGGGACTCGCCGCCTGCTCTGATGGCGAGACCAGTCGGCAGCTAGGCTTTAGCTTACTTGCAGTTGTAGAATGGTGCACAATCGCCATGAAAAAGAAATAAAATAATTATAAAAAACAAAATTTCTCAAAAAAGAATTATAAAACAAAGCATCATGTGCCTCTAAATTTGACTTATTGGCATGACTCCATGGCCGTGCCACCAACTACTACTATAATACTCTAAATTTGACTTCGTGACCTGCATTTTTGACACCAGGGGGAAAAAACTTGACACGATCGATGATCGATCCAATGCTTAACTGTTCATTCCAGTAGGCAAATTAAGCTTGCAGAAACACTACTGTACTGATGCTTGACTTGAGGCTGACTCGCAGCGCCCTGTCTGTTCCTGGTAATCGCCCTAATAACTCGTACGGAAACAGCAGCATCAGGTACAGGGCGCCGCAAGGTTAATTAAGAACGAGTACGACGTGCCAACTGCCAAGTGCCAATGCATCCATGGATATATTGCTCGTTTTCAAACGTGTTATAATATTCCGACTCCGCGGAAAATCTATGTACATAAAGAGATTTTTTCTGACTATTTGGTTGTGAAGATAACGTGGTATGCGCGACGACGTCCTGTGATAGTGAGACGCGTGTCGTGATCCGTACTTTTAATCTTCAGATGTTTCTTGTTCTTGACTCAGTTTTCGAAGCTCTAGGAGTATGAAGATGGTCATAGAGATAGGGATAGAACACATTTTGGCCATTTCAACATGCTTTCCTAAGTTTCCTGTATATGATACTGCCTCTGAACTAAACTAAATCAACTCCTAGAATCTTTCTATGTTAAATTATCTTTAATTTGACCAATTTTTTAGTGAAAATAACAACATTTATAACACCAAATAAATAGATTATAAACATAGGTTGGTCTTGTTTCGAAAATCAGTCAAATTTAAAATAATTTGCTTAAAAGATTGTTTCTCTTTCTTTAGTCATCGGTGCCTTCGCCTGGCACGGGCCCAAACTACAAACTTCACCACTTTTACAAAGGCTTATCTTTAATGGAAGATGGGGTCAATATCATAATGGAAGAAACACAATAAAATAGAGTGTTGCATGTTACTCAGAAGTCAAAATAGTTTAACCGTCCAGGTGAAGATTATACAGTGCAGAAAACAAAACAGAGATGAAATTATCAACCAAAAGATCATCGCCAGGCTGTTCCTATAAAAAATGGGGCATGCTTAGTGGATTAGTGATTGAGGGACCACCAGCTACCGGAATAAGATGGATTTATGAGCTTCCTGAATCAGTTCAATTGGAACACTAAACCTAAAGGTCATATTTTGCGCAAGATAAGCAACATTCAGTTTCCAGTTGAGTGTGTAATAATAATGCCTTGCAGTACGCAGAAAAATGCAAGCACAGACAAACTATCTTTGAATGCCACACGAAAAGAACAATGAAATCGAAACCAAAGGAAGAACAAAGGCAAGCATGTCCTCATTTTTCATCTTCTTCTGAACAGGAGAGATCTTTGCTATGCATCTTAAGATCAACCAAGCGAAGTTGCATAAGTAGAAATAACTCCAACAAATATATAAACGAGAAATGGAGAATAGCTTACCATCTGAGCTGAGGCACCACATAAGTAAAAAAAAATGCAGATTTACACAACTAAATCCCCTCTTTTTTACACACGGGATCACGCATTTCCATTCAAGAGTAAATGGAAATACAGAGTTTCAGACTGCTACAGGCAAGACTTAGAGAAAACAGAAAAGAACCCGCAGCCAACAGACCCCTGGGTCCGATTGGGTTCTAACAGAAGGATCATACCAAAACGACAGGCTAAGCACAAAGGCCTTAGACAGTAGCAAAAGATCGAACAGGTAGATACAACACATCAGCCACAGATAGCCCAGACCAAACAAGCTGTTCCAGGCAGCTACCGTTTCCTATTACAAGAGACACCTTCATGGACGAATCTCTTGAACAAGCGTCAGGATCATCATAACAGCTACCCAACTAAATCCTAAAGGTCCAAGGCTGAGGTATTTCTATGTTGTATGTGTAGAAAGCACAGGCACTGCTCGACAAATTAAGTTGGAGAGGCTTTAAGATGGCAACTGAGCAACAAAACCACCACATGAAAGAATCACCCAACTTAGGTATTTCTATGTTGTATGCGTAGAAAGCACAGGCACTGCTCGACAAATTAAGTTGGAGAGGCTTTAAGATGGCAACTGAGCAACAAAACCACCACATGAAAGAATCACCCAACTTGGCAACCATTCCTGAAATGTGCAACACCAATGGCAGAGGCGGGTAAGTGTAGCACTAAACAAGGGAATAATAATGGACTAAATTCTGCAATCATATGCAGACATTTCAAAAGAATGACAATCATGTGTTCCAAACAATATCAGTAAGGTACTAACAATACAAAACGGAAACTAGGACATACATGAAACGAAATCAAACAAAAGGCTTACATTTGAGGATTTATAACAAATAAATTATCATCTTAAAATCAACACAAAACTACACGTAAGCAAATGCATACATGATCTTGAATAAATTATAGTACATCATGAACAATGTGGCCATAAAAGACAGACACCCACAATCTATTACCAATCACTGCAACTAGGAAAACAAACAGCAACTAAAACAGAGGTATTGTTGTTGGCAATGCTTAATTAGTTAATTTTTTTCATGTATACTGATATAGCACAGAAGCCAAAAGAAATTATGAAGCACTGTCTTGTACATATTCATCAATCAATATACAGACTCAAGCAGCTCACAGTACCATTAAATTAAGAAAGGAATGAATAAATTTTAAAGGTCTTAACTGGAGGTTGATGATCAGTCCTCTATCCTTCACCCCAAAGCTCTACGCGAGATAGATCTACGCTCAGCATACATATTAAGTATCTCCTTGAGCCTGAAATGGCACATTGTCAATTAAATAAAACAAAAGAAAAATTGAAAATTTGAAGCAAACAAACGAAACACTTACATTTCATGCCTGTTTGTGGCGCTGGACATTTCCTCAAGAAAAGTGGGCAAAAGTTTTCCAAAGTAATGTGCAACTATTAGTTCCAGTTCTTCCACTTCAATTCCACAGGCCTACATTGATTAAAAAAACATGTGTGACTGTGAGTAGCAATGTATAGCACTATTTAGGTAAAACCTAAAGTAACATTATGCATACCAATGCTTCTTCTAGCCCATGAACAATAAAATTGTGTAGGAACACTGCAAGACAGCCATCCTCGCCGGTCAAAGGATGATAGTGACGATTTTCCTTGTGAAGATCCGGATCTGAAGTATAGTCTCTCTGATGATTTTTCATGTATATAGCAGTGATGAACTTATCTTTAGGAGCAGTGAGAACATGGCACCTAGGATGACAGAACTTCTTTATCTTTTCAATAAGCTGTTCCGCTGCTGTATCATCCAGTGTTCTATAGAAGCTTGAGAAGTCTTGAAGTAGCAATCTTCTTTTAGCAGGCTCGATTAGTAAGGGATGATGCCTGATGACCCAAAGCTGTATCTCCCATACTTCTTCTTCAACATCTGACTCTGGAGAAAGATCTTCGACCCGAGAAATGAAATCATCAACATTTGCAGGTCTATTTCCAGCTTCACCATATCTGATTTTCACTAGAGAATTGACTAGCTTCAACAAATCTTTGTGTATGTTCAGTTTTGAAGCTTTCATCTTAGCATACTTGTTAACTGTTACATGCAAAGGATCTTCTACTGACACAAGCAAATCACTGACATCGAAATTGCCACCAAAGCTTTTGTTCTCTGCATGTAACTTAAACAAGAACTCAACATATCCGTCTAACACAGTAGCCCCAAGGTGTGTTGTTTTTGTATGGTCAGCTTGTGGGATATCACCAAATGAGGATCCAACTTTAAACTTATATGGTTCAGTCCACTGGATATTCATCAAAAGAAATCTAACACTTGCATATATTTCACCTCTAATGCCACCCTTCTGACCCTTTTTAGGAACTGGATGATGCTCATCTTCCAAATGCCCCTTACCTATGTAAAACAATTTAGATCATGATGTAAAACTATGTTCATATTTGCCCGGCCAGGCACTAAGCAAGCAATGAAATATTGAGGTGGGGATCCTCCCCTTGACTCCCAAAAACAAATTGAAGTGACCAAAAGATGTAAACTGTTCATATTTGGCAGCAGGCACTAAGTGAGCAATTCAGGTGGGCATCCTCCCCTTGTGACTTTCAAAAAAAAAAATGTCGCTTACCTGGAGATGAAGGATGCAGCGGCATTGGCAATGGCAACGGTGGTGGAGATGAAGGCGCTGCTGGTGTCGGTGGTGATGGCGATGGTTGCAGGGGCGGCGGCTGTTGCGAATCCACCACCGGATAAATTCCGTGGATCAAACGGGTCCTCCTGGTGCGGCCCTGGTGGTATGAACTTCAGGTGGGGTTGGCCAACTGAGCACTGGGTGGGCGGCTGGGACTGTGGAAACGGCGGCAGCCCTGGTGGTCCGAACTGCGGCGCGTAAGGGTACTGGTTGGGGGCGGGCGCCGGCGAGAGCGTACTGATAGGAGGCGGCTTCGAACCGCCCTAACGCGGCGGCATTGGGAGGCGGGGGCGAGATGGTCGGAAGTAAGAAGAAGCGGAGGGTGCCGACGCGCCGTGGTACGGCCCCCCGAGCCTAGGGTATTGCCCGCCGCGCCCAGGTCGAGGGTTTTGGTGCTCCCCCGCGTTGAGGGTTTTGCGCCCCGTGCCCCCAATGATCGGCGGCGGCGGATTGGCGGCGGCTGCTAGGGTAGAGAGGAGGGGCCCGGCGAGGGTACAGAAGAGCGGCTTTGGAGGAGCGGCGGCCCCGTCTCGTTTAGGATTTCGAGCGGCGGCGGCGGGGAGCTCGGCGGCTGGCAAGGCGGCGCACCAGTGCCCAACGTGGTCAAGCGAGCCGATGAGTCAATGGGCCGAGTCCCGGTTTGAAGCCCGTTTGAAGCGCAGTTGGGTTTCCGGTTTTTTTTCCCCCCTCTTTTTTTTTTTGTTTGGAGAATCAGATGGACGAGCGGACACATGTCAAGCAAATAGGCCGCGCCGCACGCGATGCTATTGTCTCCGTTCTAGTTTCTAAAAAAAAAAATCAACTCCTAAAATCTCTCTATGAATACTATGTCCTTAATCTGACCAAATGTACAGTAAACGCATCAAATAAATATACTTTAAAAATATAATGGTCTTGTTTCTATAAATTCAAAGAAAATTTCACTTTTTTTACCTCCTCCCCTAGTAAATAAATTTTTAGGATTACTTAAATTAAATTAAGCTATCTTAAAAATTTGAGCACAAGGCTGTGAGTGTTTGTTATCCTAAAACAAGGACTTGTCAATATTTTCTGAAACATGGAGCGCACATGGATAAGCACTCCGCATTTTGGGACACTGACACGTGCGACCCCATGCGTCATTGGCTGCAAGGCTGTTGTGCCGCCCGCGTTTCCCCTGTAGCCATAACCGTCTTAAGCGGCTGCGCCGCAACTCGCAACAGCACATTTCGTCTTCTTCCACACGACCACGCCTCTCCATCTGCAGGCAATTCAATTCAGGTCACATTTCATTTCTTCCTGCAAATATCGTTGGAGACAACACAGATACCTAGAACTAGAAGGTACAGGTACTACTTGGTTTCCTTTGTGATTGTCTCCATCCTCTTCGGATTCGTTCGAGTGTCTTCACTGCGCTGCGATCCTGAATTTTAGGGAACTCTGAATGTTTCTGGCAGGCGAAATCTTAGTCTGTCAGCCAAAGCCAAGATGAGGTTCTGGTCTCTGCTCCTCGTAGCATGGCTGCCGGTTCTGCAGGTCCTCCTCGTAGGTTTGCTCGGAGCTATTCTCGCGTCCGGCCGTCTAGACGTTCTCACGGTCGATGCTCGTAGGAACATCAATAAGGTAGTAAACATTCAGTCGTTTTAGTGGGATAATACTGTCTGTCCTACGCAGAGAACGACTGAATGTGTGTGGTTCTCGCTGCCTTTTACTGATTTGATTGCAGGTTGTTTACATCGTCTTCGTTCCATCGCTCGTCTTCTCCAGCTTGTCGAGCACCGTCACACTCAAGGACATCGTTTCTTGGTTCGAGTTCGCTTGCTTTGAGCTTTAGTTTACACTCTTCAATGTATGTTTTGGGGTTTGATCGGTTGTTGCTGAACCTGAACGTAATGGTTTAAGGTGGTTCATGCCAGTGAACATGGGCATCGTGTTCCTGATCGGAGCAGTTCTTGGGTGGGTTTCTGTCAAGGCCTTCAGACCGGAAGAACATCTTCAGGGACTTGTCATTGCTTGCTGCTCATCAGGCAAGACATACATACATGTCACAGGTTTTTTGTCATTACTGCTATCGTCAGATAAGGTTTACTATGTTTTACATTTTCAGGTAACTGGGGAACCATTCCTCTGATGATTGTTCCAGCGATTTGCAATGAGGAGGGCAGCCCTTTCGGAGACGCCAGCACCTGCAACTCTCTTGGTTTCTCTTATGTGTCCTTGTCAATGGCGGTGAGCCCATGTTCTACTTAGTAAGTACATCTTTCAAAGACCAAGATGAGTTGGTTTGGACTCAGAATGTTAGCTGCTCCTCTGGCATCCAGCTCGGCAACTTCTATATATGGACGCACAGCTACAGTGTGATGAAGAGATCCGCTATGCTGTACAAGGCAAGACGGCTTAAGAAAGACGCTCAGACTGGCACGAGCAAACAACATTTTGGACAGGATGCAGCTCTTCCACCGTGTTCTGAAGATCTATCCTATGATGTTGGAAGCAACTCGGTGAGTCAAATATTCTACTGAGATCAGTGATGTACAAACTCTGCGTAGTTATTTTTTTAGATTGGTCAGCAGGTTACTTCTCCCTTGCTTCCAAATGATCCTAGAGCTAGCTTCTTGGGTTACTACTTGAGAAGAGCAGAGGAGTTGGCGGTGGAGATACTGAAAGAACTTTGGTCACCGCCAAGTGTAGCTGCGGTATGCCACATATACGATCCCATTACAGAAAGTGAAGAGTGGAACTGAAAACTAACTGCTAGTATCGTCGTGTCATGTTTATTGTGGTAGGTTGTGGGATTCAGTGTGGGTGCAGTAGACAAGGTGAAATCACTTGTTACTGAAGAAGGTTCTCCTCTCCGGGTAATCCAGGATTCTACCAAATTATTAGGGTGAGTGTGTGATCGTCAGCACTGCATTTCCTACACTCCATAGAACGAAATCTGTTACTCAGATATAGTTAAATTGAAAAACTTTGGAGCAGGGGCGCTACAATTCCATGCACGGTGCTGATTCTCGGTGGAAATCTAACCAAAGGTACACTTCATCGCCATGACTTCATGCATTCAGTATCATGTCATCCATTGTTTTTATTTCCAATGGTGGATTGCTGGGCGACCAGGTATAGGCAAGACGGTGGTCAAACCCATTGTGCTCATATCAATAATTGTCATACGTTTTGTTCTCCTCCCAATCTGCGGAATCGGCATCGTCACAGCAGCCACCAAGCTTGGGTTGCTACCAAAATCTCCCCTGTACCGCTACGTACTCCTGCTGCAATCCACAGTTCCTCCTGCCATGAGCGTTGGTAATGGAAATTCTATTCACACAAGTCAGCAGCGTTAGAGATAACCTTGTGTCTCACCTGTGATCATGTATCTCTACTTCAGGCACAATAGCTCAGCTGTTCGATGTAGGGGAAGAAGAATGCTCTATTGTATTCCTGTGGACGCACCTAGTTGCTGCACTTGCTCTCACGCTTTGGTCGACGGTGTTCATGTCACTCGTGCTGTGACTGTAAGCTACCAGCACTGAATCTAGCTGAAAGGGAGAGATGATGGCATAGACAAATGAGGAACACATGAAATGTATAAGCGCCATTTTAAGTAGTGGTGAAGATTAGCAAGATTGGGCCATGCAAAAATAATGTTTGCTTTCCATGTAAATGAATGGTTCGTAAAATAACAAGCCTGTCACATTAGCATACAATATCTGTATCTCATTAACAGAATACAACGTTGTATATTTTCTCTGCTGTTTAACATACAATATCTGTGTCTCATTAACAGAATACGTTGTATATTTTTTCTCTGCTGTGAGTACCATTTCCATGCATAGAGATCCATGGATCGAGAAACTATCTGACACTACAAAATCCTGACCATGTGGTTAGTGCTACAAATCAAAAATCACACAAATGTTGAATTAACGAATGGGCTGGAGGAGTAAGAGGCTTGGGGAAAAAAACTAATGTTACAATTCAGCTGTACATTTTTTCATATGAGGGTGAGTTGCAGCTTTGGGCGATGAGGCTGAGGTTCAACTACTTCCATATGAATCCTAACAGTCTGGAGGATAGAATAGCTGATGTTTGTTCCAGGCTTGGTTACTCTCTGGTGCACCTCGTCAACTACCCAATCACCACCTTTGTCTCCCTTTGGAGTAAGGTAGATGGGCCCTTCTATGCCGAACCTGATTAGAGAAAAGAGTAAAAATAATGAATCCATAACATTGAGTCCATAAAGTAATTTGCAGGGGAGAGAACCATACTTTGGGACAAATACTATGAAACCATTTGCCTTGATTTTTACTATCCTAGCTTCAGTGTCAGTTGGCCTGCACGGTAAAGAGTTATGCAGTCAGAAAACAATGTACATAGTCCTCAAGTCCTGAACAGACTTGATGTCGTTACTTTTGCCACCATCCTTATCACATTTCAATATTATCTACTTCTAGCCTACCACACACTTATGTCATCTACAATCAAGATATATGTACCTTGTCTTGAAATATATGTGAGTGTGGAGTTCCACTGATGCTCTGCTTGCCATCTGGGCATTTCGATGTCTGTAATTCAGGTCTGGCACGATAACAGCATCAGTAACAAAGAGCAACACTTATATACAAATAAATGCTAAGTAATGGATTTTATTTCTCAATTCTTACTGTCAGCGATTCCTGTAAGTTGTGGACCATCCTGAAAGATTGGTGGGAGCTTTGCAATACCTAGAGCTGCAGCTAGCAGTCTATGAACAACAACATCTGCAACAAAAGGATGTAGAATCAAGATCATCCTCACAATTTAATATGTGCTGCAATACTTCTACAGGCTACATTTCTTTCAAAAACTTCTACAGGCTACAGCCTAGAACTGCATGAACAACCATATCAGAGGGTGTATGCTACCGATCTCATCTGCATGAGTCATGAGTGCCAAAGGTCAATTGATCTGGATTTGCAGTCCCAAGGTATATCTTATACTAACAAAAAAGCAGATTTATTCCAAGCATACATGTCCCTTGCCATTAATTCAATTTCCTTACCGCACTAAAAACACAAAGTAAGCTTACTGGCATGCATTATTGGTTTTATTCCAAGCATACACCAATAGCAACAAAGCATGATGTAACGATACATAAACAACACCAAATTGCTATTTTCTGTCAATGTTATTAATTAGTATTTGTACTGCAGGATCCAGCTAAGGCATCTCATCCCTGGGATTATTATGTAAGTAAAAAAAAAATCTCGTCAAAGAGAAAAGGATCACTATCATCAATGGCAAGCGTGATTATGTCTTTATAGTCAGGCTACTCAGCTAATATGTAGAAAATCATAAAACCTTTTTCCAGCAGTCCACTCATGCTGCGCACAGGCAACAAAAAGATAGGTTAGATTAGGTTCAGACCCATAAGATAGGTTAGATTAGGTTCAGACCCATAATCATCCTAAAAGGCTAATTAGCTAGAAAAGCCAGGTGAAGAAAATAGCCAAGTACAGGCCTCGAATGGCTTGAGATTCCCAATTACAATCAAACCATCAAAGAGATTATTTTCATGCATCAGAGCATCTAAGGATGGAAAACAAACCTGCATATCTGCGAATTGGAGAAGTGAAATGAGTGTAAAGAGAAGCTGCAAGCCCGTAATGGTAATACTCAGAAAATTTCAAATCTCCACTGCAGAAATAAACTGCCTGCGTTGCAACGGTAAAGTTATATGGATTCTTTGAAATCAGTAAATTAGAATAAGGACTTCATTTCCCAATCTTACCTGTGTCATGCATCTAGTCGCCAAAATTCTAATAAGCTTGTTGAAGTATGGGTCATTGCTCTGCATGTCATGCAGTAAAAAGGGTCAGCATAAGAGTCTATTATCATATATAACGATAAATGAAGCATCCAAAGAGTAAAATGCTAAAATAATACACAACAGTCTCACCTTTGCATTGTCAAGAGATTCAGCTAATGCCTTTGAGGATGATACATCCAGATTGAGGCCAACAGAAGAGGCGGTGCGGAGTAATGGCTCAAGCATCTCTTTGTTAGCTAGGATGGCGCCTGTAACCAATAAAATGAAAATTTGCAGGCTTAGAAAAGATCAAGAAGTAAAAATGGTGAACATAGTTTTAAAGATTGATTTGCATGATAGCAGACATCAACAGATTAGCAGAAGCAGCATGCAGAAAAACAATGCCAAACAGCCAACAATCGGCAAACTTTTCAATTTAGTAACACAAAATTGCATGATGTTGAATACATTTTTAGGCTGGAGTGGTGATATTACATTGATGTGTTCTCGGATAGTACCTTCTAGCCTAGTCACAAGTGAACTTTTGAACAGGTGGTTTTAGCTTTTAAGAAACAAAACTTGAATCGGTTTCTGTGATTGCCAAAATATCACTATTTTTACTGTGCAGAAGTGATCATATCGCCAAAATATGTTTAGAAGCAGCACAATAATTTTACAGCTCATTTCAGTGTGTAAAGACTTCCAGAGATATACAGCCTCAAGGTCTGTTGTGACAGTGATGACAATTTTGGAATTCTAACTCAGGTTCAGACCAACTTGTGATATTAAGTATAGTATGGTCACATATAACTTTAAAGGGTTCAAAAGAAAGGTCACAGATAAGAAGTTGGCAAACAGCAGATCCTCACTGACTATTCATTTTAATGGACACTGTGTGGTTTCATGGGCTTTTCCAATATCTTTGGATGTGCCAACCTCAACCGGATCTGGAATGTGACAATGTTATGACCGGCCTCCCGTATCGCCGCCGTAAGCCCAACAGTGGCTAGGAGGAGCCGCTGGGCAAGGCAGGAGGCGCAAGGCTCATGGGCTAGGCCCAATTTATATTTATAGAATTATCAGATATTGATTAGAATTAAGAGAGGAAACTATATATTGTAAACGATGGATTCTGGAAAAGATTAAGCCGATAGCAACCTTATTGTTGCCGGCTTCCTTGGGAGCTCGACTCCCCCAACCCTAGCCGCCTCCTTCCTTCTTCCTCACAGCAACCACGGCGCCCCAGCGCCGTAAGTCTCGCTTCAAACCTCAACCAGCGATCTCGCACGACTACAACCTTCGCACAATCCGTGGTAGGATTAGGGTTCCTATCAATCTGGTATCTGAGACCTTCGATCCTGCTGCATCAGCCATGAGTCTCCCACCACCAGCACCATCCGCGTCCATGCCCGCCTCCACCGCCATCTCCCAGCCCATCGCTTCCACCCAGCCGCCAGCCACGCCAGCCACCACCAACGCCATCATCCAGCCATCCTTGCCGCTCTCCGGCGTCACCTCCTCCATCCCCACCATGACCAACGAGCAGCTCACGAGCTCCCTCATCCACTTCGCCAACGCCATCTCCACCCTACAATCTGATGTGCACTCCATCCGCTCCTATCTGATGGGGCCTCACGCGCCGCCGCCGCTTCCCCCACCACCACCGCTGCCCTTCCTCCCTGCGCCGGCTGCAGCATCATCAGCCCGGACGCATCTGCCTCCGTGCCGCCGTCCACGGGGCTCCCGCTCCACATGGTCAACTGGCCCCGATCGCCATCCCCCCTGCCGCCATGGGCCATGGGGCCACTGCCTGCAGCGTCGGCCACCTACACAGCGCCGATCACGGCGGCAGTCCCGCTGTCCTCCGCGACCACGACGACCATGGAGACGTTCGGGCGTTCCAGCCTCGGGCACCCTCACGGGGCGTGGGCGGCACGCTCTTTCCCTCCTTTGCGGGCTCTTCGCCGTGGGAGGTGTGCCACCCCACGACCGCCTCCAGCACCACCGCCGCCCGGCGGTGACCGTCTTCCGCCGAAATTCTACAAGCTCGAGTTCATGACCTACGACGGCTCGGAGGACCCCCTGAACTGGCTCAACCACTGTGAGCAGTTCTTCCGCGGCCAACGCACGTTGGCCTCGGATCGGACGTGGTTGGCGTCCTACCATCTGCGTGGGGTGGCGCAGACATGGTACTACGCTCTGGAGCAGAGCGAAGGCATGCCATCTTGGGATCGGTTCAAGGAGTTGTGCCATCTTCAGTTTGGCCCTCCTGTACGCGACTCTCGGCTGGCTGAACTGGGACGTCTACCGTTCCGGTCCACGGTGCAGGACTTCTCGGAACGCTTCAATGCTGTCCTGTGCCACGCTCGCAACCTGGACAACCTGCAGAAGGCTGAGCTCTTCGTCGGCGGCCTCCCCGACCACATCAAGGTGGACGTGGCCATGCCTATCGAGACAAGATAAAAAAATTGAACAATATGTACCTTAGCAATGAACATAAGGGGAAGTGGTTCAAAATCTTCTCAGCAACAGAAACATTTGCAGCCAACATAAACTCTTCAATCATTTGATTTGCCTCGCGAATTTGATAAATTCCTATTGAAGATGTAAGTATGTAAGTACTTTATGGCTAATTCTGAAATATAACACCGATAAGCATTACAGAACCTCATACCTATGTCAAGGGGATCATGAGTTTCACTATCAATCTCAAATTTTACTTCTGCAGAAGCAAGAGTCAGAGCCCCTCTTTCACAACGTCGTTGTCGCATGATCTGCATAAGCAATCAGAGCATGAATATATAAGTTGATGCTATTAGCATTAAATACTAGCTGGTAGCAGACATACACCCATTACAGTGTGATAAGAGTGGAACCCGATTGCTGACCTTTGCCAGTGAATTTAAGTTCCGCAGGTCTACAGTAAGTGGATCAACTAAACGGCTGAAAAATAAACAAAAGAAAGCAATGAGGTTCACTGGTGCATTTTTGACTGATTATACCAACTTAAAGACTTAAAGTTTGACTTAAATGTATAGTAATGTTCTGAGAAGGCCCAATCCAGAAGGCACCTGTCATCCATTCTTGCCTGGGCTTCGACATAAGACATTGCAGCACAAGATTTGATAACACTCTTTGTATATCTCGTGGATATGACATCAGCATCAGGAGTCATTTCCTGTAAATGTAATTTTCCAAATACCAAACGTAAGTATCAGTACACTTATTCAAATGCCTGATACATGAAAATAATTACTCTCCACAAAACCAAAAGGTGAAAGCACCATATTTGCAAGCAGTATTGTTCTGCTATATGAGGGGAAACCATGTTGGGGTCAGTATAATATGGTATACCAGGGGAGGATCCAAGATCAAGCTAGGCCCCAGGCTGAGATAGACATGAAATTGCTACAAATAGACTACTAGAGCCTAATCCTGTTTAGGTGATTTACCATGATTTGCTTGGCCAAGGACCCAAGCTGTGCACAGAGCATATCTAACTACTGCTAATCGAAAATTCAAAATAACGAGTTGTCATGAACTAGACTTACCCAAATGACAGAGAATGCCAACCTTTCAACATCAGCACGAAGTGAACAAACATCTGGAAACCAAAATAAGAGAAATCGGTAGTCAATCCAGATTCTAAAACTGGCAGTCTTTTCTTCAGATAAAACAGCAGAAAAATTTTAGATTTTAGTTAATTCAATAATTGATATGCATGCCACGTAAGAAGCATCAGCACCTTCAGTCAGGGGCTTCGAAGCATATCGATCCGCTGCCCAACAAGATAAACAGAAGTGCCCCTCTGTGCAGCTTCCTCATCAAGAGGGGTACCAGGGTCAACAAAATTAGTGACATCAGCGATATCTGGTCAGCTCAAGTCAAGAAATGCAATCTATCAGTAACACAGTGAATGACCATGATAAATTGCATATTCAAGATAGCGAGGTTGTGACCGAGACGAAGTAAATTGGTTGTAACAAATTTCAATAACCAAAGGTACACCATAGATAATCACATATTTGCTGTTTGAACCCACTTTTACTACGTCAATTTAATTCATGTTTATGTCGTTATACATTTTATTTATGTCCTGGAAGATGAGCATTGCAATTGAAAACCAGTAGTGCCCAAACAGATGAGGCAAAATGATTTTAGGCCACATGTAGAAAATGGAATTTATCAAGAAAAAGGACTTCTAAACGGAGTCTACAACTCCACCAAAGTAGAGACCATGAGTTAACACTTCTTTTCTGATATGACACAGACTCATGCAGATGAGTATATGGTGCATGTTTAGGAGAATAAAATTGTATTATTTGCATAATAACCAATTTGATTTAATACTAGACAAACAATTTTATGTGATACACTCAAAGCCAGGTAGAATGGTAGATGCAAAACAGCCTAGTCACAATTTGCAAAACGGACTACCATCAACTAAAAACAAAGCAAAGTAGGTAAAAATTAACTCAAAGATAAACAGAAGAATTTACAGCAGAAATTGTTTAAGGATACGGACTCCAACTTCAAAATTCCCATTTGGAAGTAGCGTGCAATGTAGTGCATCATCAATGTCTCGACAACCTATAAAGCAGCTGAATAATAAGGGCTTGGCCCAGATACATAAAATAGAAACAGATTGCAGGTATCCTGATTAAATTACCTGGTGGATCCACACTAAAGACTCTCACTTGGCGCAAAGTCTTGTCTATTAGGATTAGCCAGATCCTCTGGTGATAATGTCCAAGGTAAAGGTGGCAAACAAGCAAGAACTTGAGTAGAGAAAGGCCTGGTGTTGATATCATTCTCTATTAAGACAACCTGCTTCATGCATAAACACCATTAACATGTACCATCAAGAATATGCCCTTACATGCAAGTATTTGTAAGATGCACTTGATGCAACTCCAAATTTAAGTACACTTGCCTCTGTTTCAGTTTCTTTGTCACCAATATCTCCAATGGTGGCGTGCACATAGTGTCCTGATGGATATCGAGACAAAACATCCCATGAATCAACCGCCACAATAATTCTTTTGTTCACAAGATTCTCAAGCTGCCTGGTTTGAATTCGGATCTTAGGAACTCTTCGATCTTTTGAAACAAATAAAGCATGAGCAACGCCCCCACTACCAGCAGGCATAGGCATCGGCTCCAAGGACCCACAGTACCTGCAGAACACCAGCACTTTATCATATGATCCTGAGATCAGGAGTATACACATTAGAAACCTCACTCAGAAGATATAGAAAACTCAATAATTCCAATTCCGGCTTGATTATACCCACAACACGTCCAACTGGACGACTAGAGACAGAAGGAGCTGACGACCCAACTGTAGATTGTGTGGAATTGGTGTTCGAGGAGCATCATCAGCACTATTTGGGACCAGATGGACATCTTCTTCTTCTTCTGCAAAAACAGCAACATTCACCAAATAAGAAAATAAAATCAGATGTGTTTCATCTTGTTATTTCAGCACTAAGAAAATACCATCATCATCTGCTATAAAAGATTTTGATTCATGCCATTGATCTTGTGGCAAGAGCTCAACAGCAACTATATCGCCATCAAAGGCCCTGTTCATATTTGAGCGGCCACGGATAACAATCTCGTCGCCAATGCTCTCGCTCCCAACATAAGCTTCAAATGGATTGTAAACGATTAACTCGAAGCTTCCCTTGATGATAGATTCCACACCGCAAAACCAGATGTAATTTCTGACATTGGTTTGTGCTGTAATAATACCAAGTAAACAGAGGAGTAAATTGCACGCAAAAAGCATATATATCAGCAACAAAACAAAGCACTACTTTAGAATTAGCATACCTCATTATAGATTACTTTCTTCTTGGATGGTCTATGATCTTCTACATCTTCCATGGTAACATCCGCACTAGATGGAACAACCACCAAATCAAGCAAACCAGGCTGTGCAAGCGATCTTACATATGACTCAACTGGAACAAGAAATGTTTTATTGAGATTGTGGCTACCATAATATCATTTCGTGGTATTCAAAAATATTGAGCTATATAAAAGTCACTTGTAGCATGTTATCCACCTGTCTCAGCATTAAGGCCTTCTTCATTAGCTTTCCTTTTGTTATCTCTATCATTTGTAATCAGTAGAACCTTCACGCTCTCACCAAGATGGCTTTGGTACCAACGAAAGCAGCAACACGAATTGCTGAATAAGAAAACAATCAGTGGCACAACTGCCCTATATATGATAGGAAATGAATGTGTGTGGAATCAGATAACCAGGTTAACAAAAAAATCATTACATACCTCTGTCATTACGATCATTAGAGCTCTCCCCAACCATGTCTTTGACATAAGTATCCCTGTTTTTTTGAGTCAATGAGAAACATATAATATATGAAAGAGAAGGCTGACATCAAAACACAAGTCTTGATATAAAGAGCTTACACAATTTACTGGGGTACACAACTAAAAGCTATGCATGCAATTAGATTTCAAAATTTTCCCATCGATAGCCAATTGCATCATAAATGGCACTGAAAATATTTTCAATGCCAACATATATTGCTGTGATTGACCTAGTTCTGTAGAAAGAGGACTTTCATTGCCTTTTTATCATGCAGTTCATCCACTATATCACTTCAAAAGATGCAATGTCAGGAAGAGTCTAGGCTTGTAAGAGGCTGACACACACATTGACAATTTTCCATTGTGAAAGCTGTAGCCCTCTCAGACCATGGGCATCTATTGATAGGTGTGATATCACTTGAAAGATGCAATGTCAGGAAGAGCCTAGCAGAGTGTTCGGGCTGGTATATTTTTAATACTGTTACACAGCTGCTACTGCTGGTGTCCTTCATGCAAAACACTGTAGCGATGATGGGTGAAAAGCCAGCTGTGCCTGCTGCGGCTGGGAACTAGCCCAGCCGAACACTCTATGCACAGTTTGATAATTTTGCATTATGATGAAAGCTGTAGCCCTCAGACCATGGACATCTACCAGAAATAATTAATTCTTTCTTCCCATGAAACTATTTGATAAGTATGGCGTTTGCATAAAGACATTTCATCAATACAATCATGCTGAAACTGCTAAAATTGGGGGGGTCCAATACTCAGGCTGTGTGTTAAATGGGTGCGTGGCATCAAGCAAACATCATTTGAACTATTTTTAAAAAAAGGGAGCATCGATTTCACCTAATTTACATAAATCCTCAAAGCTAACTTTAACGGCCTGTTTGGATCCCTTCATTTTTATTTATTTTTTGCAGAAATTGGAATCTACTTAATGAATTAGGCTCTTTGGCTTGGAATTTGAGATTCCACAACTCTCCAAAGTTCAGAAATAAGCCTATCTCAAATTCATAGGGTTGGGAGCAGGAAATGGATTGTAAATCACCTTGCTATGTTTGTACTCTCCAACTATAACTTTATTACATAGTCTATCTCAGATATGTGCCTAAACTATAACTTTTATTACAATGAATCCAATTCCAAGGATCTAAACGGGGCCTAAAAAGAATTGACCAAAGTATCATATGTCACGAGTGATCTTGGCTTAACCCTTAAGCTTTCCTCTATTTCCAATGCTAGCAACTCCAATACATCTATAGAACTACTAGATACAGCAGCTTTATCAGCAATAGTCAATTGACTACAAAACTGAACCTGGAACCTTTTGGTTCAAATAGGAAGAGAGCAATGCAAACTGAATCAAAACTACAAATTATGACACCATGGTAGAACAAGAGCCCACCTGTGCTGCTCGTTGGCGAAAACATAGAACCTCCGTGCTTTGTTGGTACACAGTGCCTTGATCCTGTTGAAAACCGAGAGGTTTTATTCTTCACCTCGTCCAGCACCACTGACAGCAGGACGACATCCTCAATCGCGGGGTTCTCCAGCAAATCGATCTGCCGCAACATCTCAACTAATCATCCCAGCGCACCCTCAACCCTAGGCTAAGCTAAGCGGGAGAGAGATGAACGTTTCCTCCGTTACCTGGTGGAGCACGACGTTGGTGTCAACGACGAGGATGGCGGCAGCGGCGGCGGCGAGCTTGCGCTCCGCGGCCGAGGCGCAGACGGAGCAGGGGACGAAGCCGCAGTAGACATCGTCGCGGAGGTAGTGCTCCCTGACGACCTGCGGAGAGGAGACGGCGGCGTCAGGTAGGGTTTGGGGAGCACCTCGAGAGATGGTGGCGTTTGCCCGAGCAGTGACCTTTTGGATGCGGCCTTGCTTCGTCTTCTTCACGAATGACTTGCTCTGCAGCATGGTGGTGAGTTAGAAGGCGTGCCGCGAGGCAACTCTGGCGGCGGCGAGGAGCGCGGAGGAGACGTGTAGCAGCCGGCGGCGAGGGGGTGCCGGTGGCGGCGAGGGGGGGCGGCAGGGGTTTAATTCGGTTCGGTGCGTCGTGTGTGCGTGTTGGGTCGTTGCGCCTGACTGAGGTCTTGGGTGTGGGTTCGACCGCGTATGGGAAAAAATAGTGCTTTATTGGGAAAAAATTGTAGTAACTGAAAAATAGTTAGCTGAAATATGAACATTTTTTTATAACACTGAAATATGAACATTGGAGTTTCGAAACTAGATAGGCTGCAATTTCCACCACAAAGAATAATAAATTATGCTATGCTCGGCTCAAAAAAAAAAAAAAAATGTATTTATAATTGCATTAATTTTAAGTTGACACATAAATGCATATTGTACAGATTATGCGATGCTTACTGGGGAACACTAATATGATTCAGTGCAATTGCTCTTGTGTGCACATTTACCATGGCCACCCAACACCATAGCAGAAAACAAAAGTATAGAGATTATCAATGGTGTAGGTAGTGCTTCTCCTCTCTTCTTAATTCCAATTCATCCATTTATTCTAACTTCAAAGTGTCGCAACTATGAGAAATGGAAAATGAGGATTCGTTTTTAAAAAAAAAAATGATTAGGCATGAAACAGTGTCTATTTCAGTGACAAAGAAGAGGTTTATGAGCCAGAAAACCAAGAAAGCAACAAAAGATGTTATTAGGGTCCCTAAGTTTTTTTTTCGCTCTTCAAAAAAAAGTTCTTTTTGCACCTATTGTCACCCACTTTCGAGCCTCGTCCTTGTTTTTGCTTTCAAATCAATCTTTATTGCCCTTTAGGTTGTATCACTCTCACAGTCCTTTCTTTCTACAACTCTCACGTAACGAACAAAAGTTAAATTATTGATGGATTTTCGTGGATCAAACATTGTGGAGATGAGGGTTTTCTACCATTCATACAACCTTGTGCAAGGCTGCCTTTTTTTTTTTTTTGAGCGCTCCCTCCGCCACCCCCTCGCCACCATCGCCCCAAGGGAGCGCTCAAAAATGGTTGAGTAGCCTTATCGGTGTTCCTCGCCCGCGATCCTCGGTTCTCAGTGACTCCGGAGGGTATCTTTATGTTGGTGCTTCTCGCCCGCGTGATCCTTTGTAGTGACTTCGGAGGAGTGTCTTCATGGGGTGCTTCGCGCCCGATCCCCTGGCCGCCAATGACCCGGAGGAGCACTCGGATTCCTTGTTCATCTCAAGGGCCGTGATCGCCACCGGCTTTCCCGGTGTAGAGTTTTCTTTTGTATTAGGCTTGGCTTGAGGGGTTGTTAGGTGAAGGTTTCCCGCCCCTCACGTTTCTTGCTTTTGTTTGTGTTTCGGGCTTCGTTGGTAATCTATGGATTGCCTATGAACCTCGGGTTGTATCAATATGTGTAGGCCTATTAACCATTCCTCCCGCTTAAAGAAAAGCGGGCTATATCCCCGTTTTGAAAAAAAAAATGGTTGGAGTTTTAGTTAGGCAACCAGGTCGCAATAAGATACCACTTCTCAACGATTCCTCTTCTACCAACCCGCCCAAGATACATGAATTTGATTCTCTCCGTGTGCTGCATTCAACAAGGTGGTGGTGCAATGTTTTCACATCACTTGATGACATAGGGCGTGTTTGACAGAGCTCCAAACAGCTCCAGATCCTAAAAAAAAAACTCTGCTCCAAATTTTGTGGGACCATGGATAAGCTCTAGGCATATGGATTGTCGTAAGTCATTATCGTAGGACCATCCATGTAAATAATTTGCACTTTAGTGTTGTCCAAGCCTTCGAAATGTCGTTTGAGTGATTTTCTTGGGAGTAGGTGAACTGAAACTTGTATGCAAAGGTTGTTGTGTATATGCTATGTGTAGTTAGCTTCCAAACAACGTCATCATAGTGGTCTAAATGAAGGTTATTTTGCGTGCTGCTCTGCAAAACATAACAAACTTACTGAGGTATTTTTTTTTTTGTTATGCTATTTTAGATATTTGAGGTCTTGGATCTAGTCGCCGTTTTGTAGGACATCGTCCACAAATATATTTGTTGGATCCCAAATCCGAGCGCCGCGACCGTTCGACGCTGCGCCGCCGCGCGCAGCCGTCCAACGCTGCTGCTGGTGCACCGTCCCCTCTCATCTCAATCCGGTTCATTGTGCTACGCCATCTCAAATGCTCTTGACCCAGGCACGTTCCGCGACCGTACCTCGCCGTTCCGCGATCGGCCGGAACGCCACAACATAGCGCGTTGTACAAATATTGATCACTCGATCGATCGAACATATATATCTGCGTACTGATGGTCCCAGAATTACGGATGACACAGGTCACAGAAAAAGAGAGAGGCGTACATGGTTCCGATCAATCAACATGGCGAAAAAGGACAAGAAACTATCAACCATGAACAGCGTGGAGAGACTAGCCCGCTCTCCTACCAGGCCGCGACACATCGGATATCGCCCCGCCCCAACGGGTGGCTGCGGCGCATGCAATCGCCTTTATCCCTCCGCCGCCCCGAGGCCACAAGCGCAAGCAGTGATCACGGGCTCACGGCGACTCCTCCGGCAGGCAGCCAGGCAGGTAGCACATAAATACGGAGCACCACCGCACGGCTCGGTTCCGTCTGGCTACCATCCCTCGGCAGCAGCAGCGCGCCATGGCCACCCACGCAGCTCTCGCCGCCTCGCGCATCCCCACCAGCGCCCGGCTGCACAGCAGGGCGGCGTCCAGGCAGGTACGTCGTGCGTGCGCGCGTGCTTGCTTGCTATGCCGTCGACCGTACGTGGTTATAAGCGGCCGGACATGAACGTTTTTTTTTTTTTTTTTGTCTTTCTGATGATGGGGTAATATTGCTGTGCAGAGGGTGGATTTGGCCGACTTCTCCGGGCTCAGGCCGGCAACTTGCTCCGTGAGCACTGCCGCGAGGGAGGCGTCTTTCTCCGACGTCCTTGGCGCGCAGCTCGTAGCCAAGGTACGCAGCTAAGACATCCTACAGTTTGCGTTTATTTATCATGTACTATACTTAGTTTTCGCTTCGCTTTTTAGGCTCCTTTTGTCGGTCCCTGTATAGTGTCGTCTAGCAAACTCTCCTTTTAACCTTTTTAATATATATAGTGGACAGCTCTTGTGCCTTTCAAAAAATTATGTACTATACTAGTAATCTATGTGCTTTGCAGCTGCAGCTTCAGTTAGCATATACTACTCTGTATCTGCTTACGGTAAAAACGTAGTAGTGCATGGAACAACTGAATATCTGACCGTTAATGCGCACCCACTAAAAATACATCAGACAGACAGATAGTTTTGTTATGTATGGCTGGTTTATCTTACTCATCCGTTCTGTCGTCGATCTTAATGGAGAGTAGACCCGGGGCAAAGTTTTTTTATTTTTATAAACTGTAGATCCGGGCAAAGTAGTGGTGCTAGATTCACCAATCATCATGGAAATAAGTCTATTGTGCTTTTGTGTGATATACCATGTTTGAGCTCTTGATATGCTTTGGGTGCATGATAGTTTGATCTGTTCATTTTGTTAAAGATTCACACGTAACAGGGGCGTGCCAATGGATTCAAACAAGAAATAAGTCTATTGTGCTTTGTGATATCATGACTGCAAGTCTCCTACCGTGCCCTTTAAGGCCTTATATAGTAATAATAACCACAAAAAAGACGATACACTTGTCATGCTAATTGTACTTCAGTCAATTAACCAACAGATTGGTTTTTTAGATAAAAAATATATTCTTTTTTTTAGATGACTAAAAGTTAGTATTCGAAAAAAGAAGCAACAGTTGGACAACAAATGCATACTCGTATATTACCACTGTATATAGTACACGGATTGTGCAGTGAAGATACACCCTCCCAGTTTTGATTCGATTTGTGCAAGATTTGGCTTCATTCAGCTTATACAAGACGCAACTGTGCAGTGTACACGCTGGCTATAGAAATGGTCCTGAATGATTCCTGCTTTCTGGTGTGACAGGCCACCGGAGAGAACGCCGTGAGGGCGCCCGCCGAGGCGAAGCTGAAGGTGGCCATCAACGGCTTCGGCCGCATTGGCCGGAACTTCCTCCGGTGCTGGCACGGCCGTGAGGACTCCCCGCTCGACGTCGTCGTCGTGAACGACAGTGGAGGCGTCAGGAACGTACGTGAAGATCGATGCCAACTGAATTGAAGCCGTCGCGCTCGTATTAAGAATTGCAGACGCTTGCCACGGATTCTGACAGAAACTTGCATTATATTGGTGTGTTTGTTCTTGTTCTTGTTGATTTCAGGCGTCTCACCTTCTCAAGTACGACTCGATGCTCGGCACCTTCAAGGCTGACGTCAAGGTCGTCGACGACACGACCATCAGCGTCGACGGCAAGCTCATCACGGTCGTCTCCAGCAGGGACCCTCTGAAGCTCCCATGGGCTGAGCTCGGCATCGACATCGTTATCGAGGTACAGAAACACAGGATCCCCACTCTCCCCAGTGCAGAACGTGCGTCGCCGACGTAGAAAGACTGACAGCTAGCGTCTTAAAACTGTGTCGTGAAGGGCACCGGAGTCTTCGTGGACGGCCCCGGCGCCGGCAAGCACATCCAGGCCGGCGCAAAGAAGGTCATCATCACTGCTCCGGCCAAGGGCGCCGACATCCCGACCTATGTCGTCGGTGTCAACGAAGGCGACTACGAGCACAGCGTGGCCGACATCATCAGCAACGCTTCCTGCACCACCAACTGCCTGGCGCCATTCGTCAAGGTCTTGGACGAGGAGTTCGGTGAGAGCGAGCTTGGTTCCCACAGTCTGATCAGATGGTGTAGTTCCGGTCCGGAGAGACAGTGAGCTGACTGTTTGTTACATGATCGATGCAGGAATCGTGAAGGGAACCATGACGACAACGCACTCTTACACCGGCGACCAGAGGCTGCTGGACGCGTCCCACCGTGACCTCCGTAGGGCTCGCGCGGCGGCGCTGAACATCGTGCCGACGAGCACGGGCGCCGCCAAGGCCGTGGCGCTGGTGCTGCCGCAGCTCAGGGGAAGCTGAACGGCATCGCGCTCCGTGTGCCGACCCCGAACGTGTCCGTGGTGGACCTGGTGATCAACACCGTGAAGACGGGCATCACGGCGGACGACGTGAACGCGGCGTTCCGCAAGGCCGCCGACGGCCCGCTCAAAGGGCGTCCTGTCCGTCTGCGACGAGCCGCTCGTGTCCGTGGACTTCAGGTGCTCCGATGTGTCCTCCACCATCGACGCGTCGCTCAGCATGGTCATGGGTGATGACATGGTCAAGGTCGTCGCCTGGTACGACAATGAGTGGGGGTACAGGTAAGAAGTGATCGGTTGCCGCGTTGTCCTAGTACACACTATGCATGCATGGATGGCACATACATTCTTGCTGACACTGGGTTAATTTGTTGGGGTTGTACGTGCAGCCAACGCGTGGTTGATCTGGCGCACCTGGTGGCGTCAAGTGGCCCGGCGTGGCGGCGGGAAGCGGCGACCCTCTGGAGGACTTCTGCAAGGACAACCCTGAGACTGAGGAGTGCAAGGTGTACGAAGCATGAGCCCCGTGTTCTTTCGATAGAGAACATACAGGTTCGCCGAAAGAGACGTAGAAGAAAATGTGCCGGCCGTTTTCTTTGATGTGTGTATGTAATTACTGAACTCGTACAGGCTTTCCCCTTTTCATTTCCTATTGGGACTCCTGTAATGCTGGGGGGGTGTGCGTGTGTTTATTTCATCCATCATGCCGACTTGATCCATCATACTTTACTCAGTACTGTATGTAAAGATTTCGTGTCACCAGCACTATCTGGTTTGTTTGGTATTACGTGCAGTTGCAACCAGCACGTACTCCCTGAAAAACGAGATGTACTAGTTCCCTGTGATTGCCGTAAATGGAACCGCAATCACAGGTCAACTCGACCGAAAAGCCGCGAACAAAGGGATCGATAAAACCTCGCAAAAACCGGCAGAAAAGCCCGGTTGGTGTCCTGGTAACCGCGGCACGACCCCACCGGCCACAATCCGCGCACAGCACGTCGTGCCCCCGTGCCTTGGTTCGGCTCGCGTGCGCAGTTCCGCACCGCACGTCCCCGGCCCACACACCACCGGAAAGGCGACTAGCCGAGCGAGCCGTCGCCCCGCGGTGCCGCGTCCCGGTCTGGCTCCCTCACCGTTACACGTCTGCATCCACGACGACGACCCGTCTGTCCCCTTCGCTCCCTTTCTCTCTCGCGTCTCGCCCCTTTCGACAGCAAAGCGGCCGGGGTCCTTCCCCAACAACCGTGCGGCGGCGACGGTTCCCCGGTAAGCCGGCCCGGCGGCTGTGTTTGTAAATACAGTACATCTCTAGTTTTTCTGAAGCTTGAAAAACTTGTTTATTTAGTTTCGTTCATATGGTTCTTCAGCTAACTTATTAATCCATGTTTCTGTATTACTCAAAAAAAAAATCCATGTTTCTGTGATGCAGGACCCTGTTCGTTGCGAATCCAACTGTTGATGCAGTGGAACTATCAAGAGACCATAAACCAAAGTGCGACAGTGACAAGATTAGAACCGAAGGCGTTATTGTTTTATTTTTTCACGATCGGGGCATTCATCTGTTTTTATAATGTTTTTCAATTCAGAGGAGCTCTAGACAGTAATTATTTGACTGTCACACGTTTTATGGCCATTCACCCGTTTTTTTTTTTTTTCACAATCGGGCCATTCACCTGATCACAGACCATTCTTTTACTGACATTTCTCTTCATCAAACTATGATCGAGCAAGTCAGTTAGGTTTATAAGAAATTCTTTAGGCTAATTATTTGCAGGACATTTTGGCAACCAAGGTTTATGATGTCAACAACGTAACTATCAACAATCATTTCTTTTTCTGGTGCATACAAAAGCTGCATCTGTTGTATAGTTGGCAAGATGCGGCTATGAACCTGTTTCCAGCTTTTCAGAAAGCAGGTAGCACCGTAGCATTGGCTCTATACATACCTCAACTGATAAGTTATAGCAAGTTGGCATGAGGCAGGGTTCTCAGGCCCGCGGGCGGCGCCGACCTTCATGCCTTTCAAGAGGGCGACCTTGTGGAGGCCTTGGCTGGACACTCCGTGGACTGCGGGCCCTAGCTGCAGTCTCCTCCTCCTCCGCGCCCAGGCTACTACGCCCTTCTCGGCGGTGGTGGTTGAGAGGCCCCGAGGACGGCGGCTCGGGCTTCCTCCCCCGCGCCCTGGTCGTCTCGGACAACACCGCCATTTGTGGGGACGGGCGGTCCACATGCCCGCTCCATGCACCGACGCGCCTACGGCGTCGCGCGCCGCCCACCGGGCTTCAGTGCGCCTTCCGGGTTCCTCGTCGTCTCCATCAAGGAGCCTATGTTGCGATTGCCTCCTCGTCGGCGTGCTTCCCACCTTTTTCGAAACCGGTCTTTACCCGTTTTGCATTAAGAAGGCCGAAAGAAGGCCGAGTTTGAATTCATCCTAGTCGCTCCCGTGGCGAGGTACCGGGGTGGCGAAACACTAAAAAAGGCACCGGCTAAGCGGTGGAGCTTCGGTGTCGTCTTAGCGAAACGATTCGCGCCGACGAGCACCCACTCCATCGCGCGGCTCCCGGGCTTGCCGCAAGTCCGGGGCTGAGGGATCCACGGAACGCCAAGCCCGCGGGGTGCTCCCGAACAAGTGGAACAGAAGAGGGCGGACGATCCGGCCCAACACCGGACTGGTTCTCGCAACACGCTTCCACGACCGCTTCTCGACCGACGTGCCCTCCCCAAAGCAGCTCACGGTCAGGGAACTCTTCCCGCTGATGCGGCACGGCTCCTTCGTTGAGCTGGACGAAGAGTGTGATGCGGACCAACGCGCTCTCTTTAGTCGCACAACTAGTATCCGGACTTAGTACATCCTAAATTTTGCGCCCGTTTCAGCCGGCCACTTACGTAGGTGTGTGACCTTTCTTACTTGATGGCATCTCACCAAAGAAAGTAAGTAGGATGTATTCATAAACTCTCATTTCCCTTAATGCAACACATAAACAATGCACGCAGTCGAAAAAAAAGGCAGGGTTAGCAATTGTTGGTTCATTCCAATTTGGCCGCAAATTGGGGTGAATGAATATACTGTTGGCTTAGATAAGAACCAACCAAACAGAGCAAGATGGCCTACCTTTTTTTCCCCTACTACCAGATGTTTCCATCAGAGGATAAACTTCACCTTTTAGTTGTGATGACAAGTACAACTAGCGTGTTCACTTGCTTGCGTCCATACTCCATACTGGACGGCTTTGAAAAAAAAAAAAAAAAAAAATGGAGGAATGAGAAGATACGTGGTCAGAGATAGGAGTAATTATAATTAATGAAATAATAACACTGGGCGTGCAGTTACTGCAAACTCCGTATAAAAAAGGTGTGAATGGCCCAATCGCGAATTAATTTGCGTATTGAACAGCAACAGCTAGACTGGACACCGGCTGACAATAGCCATGATAATTCGTATTCTAATGATTGTTTGTTAGAAATTACCCTGCTGGCACTAGCACGCAACCGAGAGGAAAACCTCTCGGACGCTGCATCAGGACAAAGGGCACGTGGGTCGTAGCGGATTGTGGTGCAGATCGCCTCGCCGAGGGGATGTGTGTGGCTCAGCAGCCGCCGTCTCCCTCGTGCCGATTGGCGCTGCAGTAGTACAGCTGAAGACCGCTGCTAGTACACTCGGAAACGAGAGCATGAAGTACACAAGCGCAAAGCCATCAGCCAGCCATGGTACAGCTACCAGCTGCTAGTACTGCAGCAGAGCTTCCCAAGTGTACTGCAGCAGCTACCAGTTAGTACTACTGGAGTGAGCTGAGCACCACTGGATCAGTACGTACTAATGGCTGCTTGCCTGGCTACAAATAGCCCACCTTCAAAGCCATCAGCCATGGCGGGGGGAGCATCTCCTCTAGTAGTTCTAGTAGGGATAGGAATCAGGTTCAGTTTCCTCTCCTGTTCCTGGCTGTAGCAGCAGCAGTGGAAGGGGCATGCAGAGGAGCACGATTCAGGCTTGACTGGAAGCCGAGGATCTCCTGTGCCTGCCTCTTCCATTCCTTCTGCTACGCTATGTTTGCAAGTTTCAGAGTGCAAGTGTCTGCAATTGCCATGTGAGGCAACACCGCAACAGCATTGGCCTTCCACCTACAGCATTGTAAGTTTCTCAGTCATTTCATTTCTGAACCTCATTTTTTTACTTTTATCTTCATTACTCAGAAGAATCGCTGGCATCAAATCCTAATGGAACTCGTCCTGAACTCGTTCTGAACTTCTGATGTCTGAATGTCACTGTCTGAACCATGGATGCGAATGTCACTGTTGAAAGTTGAAACGGATCTGTATTATTATCCCAGGAGGGCCTTTACCTGCATGTGAGCAGATTGTGGGGGCTGCATTGCATGCATTCCCAAACCCTGCAAAACGAAAATTCCTAAACTTTTGTTGAAAGAAAGTCAAGCATGAAATGGGGCCATCGACTAGCAAGCAGCTTTGTATGAGTATCTCCAAGAGTACCTCAAATTTTGACAAACCAATACACTTGATGATTGCATCATTCAGCCCCGCTCAGTTGCTTCAGATTACAGGGAATCAGAATGTGCGAAGAATTCACTAGGGCCAGGCAGTAGTATACTGGTACTTTCAACTGATTATTATAGCTACCTACAGTACTACAAAACAACACTTATATGAACTTATATAAACTTCCCATACATATTTTGTTTACATCATCATATATCCATCCATGTTCTGAAGAAGTCTAAACACTTGACAAGCAGGAAAACAGCTTCCTCTTCAACTACCCCCCCTCTAGTTTCCAAAGACTGCAGTGCTACCTGCAGTTGCGCGGCACGGTCCAGGAAACATTGTGCCTGTCCTCGGTCGGCAGCGCCCTGAACCTCCTCCAGTCCTGGAGCATGGCGTTGAGGTCGCTGATCTTGCGGCGCAGGCCGACGCAGCAGTTGGCGTGCATGGTGCAGACCCTGCTCATGTTCCGGCTCGGCTCGCAGAGGCCGCCGAAGAGCTCGGTGCTGAGGAACCTGATCCGGACGCCGAGCTCGGCCACGAAGGGGTCGCGCTTGATGGCGTTGAGCACGTCCTGGTCGTGCAGCCCCGGGTGGCGCTCCCTCGACGCGTACCAGAACCGGTAGAACTCGGCCGTCTCCGTGTTGGACCGCACGTACGCGAAGCCGCCGTTGGGCGCGTTGCTCAGGTCGCTCGGGTCGCCGGTGAAGTGGTCGCACGCGATCTGGAAGTCACCGTCCGGGTAGAAGTGCGGCAGCGGGTTCCTGAACCACACGATGTCCGTGTCCTGAAAATTATGTACACGTTCAGAGATGAACAATGCGTGTTCATCAACAGCTTTGACGAATTACCTACCGTGAACACGAAGCTGAAGCCTTTCTCAAGAACTTCCCTGAGGAAATCGATCCGCCTCCACATCATCTTGAGGTAGCCGTCGGTCATGAAGTTCTTCTGGCCGGAGAAGTCGACGCCGTCCGTGACGAGCGCGAAGCAGTGGCGGTGCACCAGCCTGCAGCGCGCGTGCGCCGTCGTGTCCAGCGACACGATGACGAGGTGGTCCAGCAGCTCCCTGGTGCTCTCGCCGGACCGGAAGCTCTCCAGGAACACGTCCAGCACGGAGCCCGGCTCCGACCACGCCGAGTTGAGCGTCGTCAGGATCACCGTGTCGTTGGGCATCGCCGCCGCCGTCAGGACTCGCTCCAGGCTCGCGTCCTCGCTGCCCTGCACGTACGCACGCAGTAGCAACTGCAGGTCAGTTAATAAATTTGATCTGCACGCGCGCCATATGTGGCGGCTGGAGGTGGGAATTCTGAACATGATCGACGTGGAATCTCATGGCAAGGCGAATGCTACAAATAGAAGCAGAATTCTTGCTGCATCGACGTGGAATCTCATCGGTTTACTGAAAGAGGTGATATTGACCAGTCCAGTGGTTTATAGAAGTTTTTATACTCCACTAGTGCTAGTGGTTTACTCTGTGATACAGGAAATTCCGACCGGTAATTCATTCATCAGTTATCTTTCAGAAGAAAATGTATTTCATCAGTTCACCCGTTCTCCTGATGAAACTGAAATAGTAGTTAGCATTACTGCAATATATTTTCTTCTTTCCGGAACATAATTTTAATCAGCCAGATATGATGCGATCGAATAGGATAGGGCGACGAAGAACAAAACGACATATGCCGAACCGAAACACGGATCACAAGACTTGGTTTTGCACGAAGGAACGGTCTCCTGCATCGCGGAGGAGCGAGGTCACCTACTCACCAGGTCCGCCGCGGCTTCGTCGTCGCCGAGCGCGCCGCGCCGCCACGGAACAGAGACAGCGCCAAGCAGGTCCCCCGGCGCCACGACGGCGCGGTGGTACAGCACGAGGCACGGGAGCGCGACGGCCGCCAGGAACAGCAGCGCCTTGGCCGCCCGCCGCACCTCCACGCCCGCGCCGCCGTGACCCTGCTGCTGCTGCTGCTGGTGGTCAGGGACGACGGCATCATTGGCGGCGGCGCGCGTCACGGGCAACGGCGGCGGCGGTGCGGCCATGGGCGCGCGTGAGAAAGTCAGCCCGGCTAGGATCCGGGCGCCGGCGAACGCGCGGGGTGATCTGGAGGTTGATGATGGCTCCAATGACACCAAGGGAGTACGAGGTTTGCGCGCGTGGAGATCTCGGTGATGCACATGGACGGACGCGTATGCACACAAATCTACTACTAAAAAGAACGAAAGGGAATCGTCCACCCGGGCAGATTCACCCCCGCCTCCGCGTGAAAGACTGCCCGCTCCTCGGTTCACCTCGCTCGGCAAATCGTCCACCCGGCGTGCAAAACAACCGCCCGCTCCTCGGTTCACCCGCGACAATTTCGCACGCACGCTCGTACCCAGCCCCGTCCCGCGTTTCCACTCGAGTTTGCTCCCACGGCAGCCCGACGGTTCCTGTGCGTGCTCGCAAGCAGGCCGCACGGCGTTCCCCACTCGTGCTCGCTCGCCCACGCCTCAGCCTCCTCTTCTCCCCGTCGCAAAAGTGCCATCGTCGCCCCCGCCATCGTCGGTCGCCTCCCGCTCAGCCGGAACCCTAGGCGGAGCCCGTCCAGGGCGGCTGCAGCCCGGCCAACCCCATCAGCTAGCCCTCGCCCTCTGCATCTGCTGGTCCGGGGACTACGTCGCGGCGTACGGCAACTTCCCGTGCCATCGCTGTCAACGTCGACCCCTGGCTGAGCCTTGCTGCCTGCGATGGAGGGAGGCAGCTGGTGAGAGCGCTGAGCATACGGCAGCATCTTCCCTCCCGCCAGGGCTCCCACGTCTCGGCCGGCGCGGCCAGGCTGCCGATCCATCGACCGGCGCGGCCAGGGGCTGCGGATCCATCGACCGGAGCGGCCAGGCGGCGGATCCATGGGCCGGCGCGGCTAGGCTGCAGCGGCGCGCTCGATCCCCTCCCGGCCGACGGTCAGATGGAGCTGTGGTTGGTGGCAACTTGTAAGGTCCGTCGGCTAAATCCCCTCCCGGCCTCATGTTTTATGTGCACTGGACTCGATATCCTATGAATGCAGCAACTCCCTGTCTAGAAGCATGCTGCTGGGATAATGAGAATCACTCTGTTCAGCACCTGTAAGTTTCGTTTGTAGAACTCATATTCCAATTCCTGCACATGTACATGGTATTATTATATGGATGGGTTGTAGACGCATGCTAAGCAGAGATTGTGTGCGAGGGTCGCTTACCTGCTCTAAATCACGAGAGTACAGGCAAAGGACAAACAAATTTCATAGATGTTCCTAAATGCTGCAGGGACAAGTTTGTGAACTTGACTCCTCTTCAGGCTCCTCTTCAGGTTTATTAACGAAAGAAGGTATGGTATTCTTCCAATTCTATAGTGTTCGTTGTTCTATACACATGTTGGCATGACATGGTTTTAATAAGAGTTAAAATTATTAATGTTGCAAAACAAAGCAACTATCAGATGACCAATGTTTGCACAGGAATTATATACACATTAGGATATATATATATACCTTAAAAACACGCTCCTAAAATTGAAATGCACAAAATTGTACACTGCCATGCTCATGACGCATGGCAAGAAGCAGATATGAGTAGCTGGGGAGCTAGAGTTCAGATCCCCAGCTAAAATTGTTCTAAATTTCATTGACAATATATATGTCTGAAACTCAGTCTAACCTCAGAAACTTAGTCCCTCAGCCAATGTTCCATATCGTTTCCTTGGGTGCCATGTGGTATTTTGTCTAACCTCAGATTCAATAATTATTTTTCGTTCCCTTTCAGCTGAGCAAAAAAGGAGCATTTTTTCAAAATGGAAAAGATAATCAGGCCATTTTATTCCAGTACTGCCCGTTTTCATGAAATTAAATGAGCCAACATGTTGTTTAGCTTTTCAGATATCAACAAAACAACAATTTATTTATGTTTCTCATTTACAGACTGCAGTGGGGTTTTTTTCTAGGACGATTTGGCAAGGAGTAGGACCTTCAGCCTAGCCTTTTCGTATCAAATTAATTATGCATCATTGTTAAAAAAAAGGTTCAGTACGTAGTGCATCTTTGTTTTGTTTCATATTTTGGGTTAATCACTTATGTGGTCTATAACCTCTCCATATTTACTTTTGAAATAAGCACTAACCAAGGTAGGTTTCACCTATAAATCTATATTTGTGGTGCAGCTGCAGCAAGGAAGAATCAAGGTAAGATGCTGCATCTTTTGTTGATAATAACTACGTAACATGAGGTATTGGAGACGATCCTAATGTGAGTTTTACTGAACAACTGTATATTTAGTTCCATATAATTTATTTTCTTTTTATGGGTATGATGCAATAGTTTAATTTACAGCAACAATCTAGCTGGACAGAGACTTGCTGAAGGATGTTGCTGTTAAGATCTTGGAAGGTAAATGATTGGTCATAGTTATTTTCATTAGCAATCTCCATTATGAAACAATTGAATTATCAATGTTACTATTATAACAAATAGAGTCAACTATATAGAATTCAACAAGCTTTCCTCGATCCATGTTACAAGATAGATTTCTTGTTAGAGAAAAGGTAGCAAGCCTATGGGTACCTCAATATATGAATTTGTACTTGGGAATTATCATCTTCCCAAGTTGTTCCATAAATTTTTATGTCAGTAACTCTTCTTGGATCTTGCATGCAGTTCAGATTCTGAAAAGTGTTAAATCTTTGAAACGCAGTGGTGAATCGTTAGTTTGTTGAATCACTCAACCTTTAGAACTATGAGTTAGTGATTCCATGCATTTTTAGATGCAGAAGCATAAACATGGCCTTCATATGGTGGTTGTATACAAGTGACATGCCAAAATATTCAGAACTTGAGGAAAGTCAACACCACTGTTTTTTTTTGGCTCGTCCTCACATTTTTAGCAACAATAATAACCAATTTGGGCAATTTTTTGTTGCTTGTTTTGAGTTCTGAACTTTCAACTTGTTGCAGATGCTATACATGCTAAACTTGGTTGGCTGTTGCACATGGGATGCCTATTTTAAGTTCACACGAAAGGGAACAGTTAGTTTAACAATGCGGCGTTTCTCTATCTGATTGATATATTGATAATTGGCTCTGATTGATATATTGATAATTGGCTCTGAACTGTGATTATTTGAGTAGGTGAATGACTCAAGAAGCTGCCTCGTCCGACATTCAGATCCAAGTGCCACTGCCGTCATCGGCTCCTAGCTGCCTTGCCTGCTCCGGAGACGGACCCATGCCATGAGATACATCAAGGTTCCTGCGTGGCTGCGCCTCTGTTGCAAAGCGCCACCATACCAGACGCCTCCTTGCTTGTTAGTTGGGAAAGAAAATATTGTATGCAGTTCTGCACTGTCATTGTAGCAGAAAATATATATAGTTTGAAACTGTCATCTATGGTTGTCTTTTGAATTGAGAAGAAGCCGCTGATCAAATTAACCGTGAGTAAGGTTTTTAGAAAAGGTAGCATCGAGAATAGTTTGTTCCAGTTAGATGCTTTGTGCAATTTTGCTTACTAACAAATGCTTATACTTATGTTATCGTGGTATTATGTGTTCCCGTTGCAACGCACGGGCATTTAGCTAGTAGCAAGACGATGAATGAAGTCGAAAACCGAAGGTATTAATTTTGAGATACCTCAAGGAGAGGAGGATATATGGCAAAGACTTAAAAAGATTGGAAGGGACCCAAAGATACTAATTTTTTGCAGGCAAAACCGTCAGGCAGGCTACAGAATTGTATGCCAGGCCCATATGGACAACGGAAAAACACGATTCGTCTCTTGAGATCAAGAATTAGACCAATATTACAATTTAAAATAGGAAAAAAACTAAGTACTATTAGAATTTGGACTAGGCGATATAGTCCAACTAATCAATCCGTGGACTAAAATCTTAAGTAGTTTGTCATCCAATCTAATTTTATATCTACGTGCCCACCGATATTCATATCTATACCTATACCTATACCTATAAAATCATAATAAACATATCTCAAAGCTATTACATATATTAGTACAAACATAAAAACTATCTGCATATACCAATGCAATCCTCAACGAGGAGTGACATGTAGCAAAGAGCAAAAGATAATACTCGTCAATTAAAGAACAGATCATTTTTGACATGACATCAACTAACCCCTTACTGACACAAAGATAATACTAAACTAAAGTTATTATGATATATTTACGAGTGAATAATGTTGCGCCTTTCAACATAAGGAAAAAACTTTAGAACAATGTCTCATGGTTATCGTAAGAAAAATATGTAAAATCACCATCATTATTTTCCATTAATGCGCCTATTCATTTGTGATTGCCGGGGAAAGTCACAACAGAGATGTTCAGCAAGCTGAAGCAAATATAATTGCTACTAGCTCCCTTCGTTTTAAATTATAAGTCGCTTTTGGCTTTTTTTATTTATCCATTTTACTATGTTTTTAGATTTATTATTATAGAAAATAGATATACTAAAAAAGTCAAATTGATTTACAATTTGAAATGGAGGGAGTAGTAAATAAAAAAAAAAAGTTTAAAAACATGATAAAAAGAGAAGACACAATAACGATATAACATCTCAAAAAAAAAACGCTGAATTCACGAGCACAGCACTCGGCACTTACATTATATATATTACATTATACTAGTTCCTGACAATTAAAGAATATAAATAAATAGAAATTATATATAAATAAAAGAGCCCGACTCCTGAAACGATGCATCATAAGAACAAAATGCAACCGTGTACTAATTTGACTAGCTAATAACCAAGTTACTGATGACGAGGGCGTGCACTTGCGTGGTGTACCGCTCCTAAAAATGCGCAACGAGTACGGAAGCGACGACGCCCGCTCGCTCACGTTTTACATGCTGTAGAAGGGGTTCCTGCTCTCGTTGATGTCGATCCCCTGCGCCTCGCCGACGACTCGAGTTGGCCCCTCAGCGTGTTCTTCTCGCGCAGCCTCGCGAACTCCGCTCGCCGCTTGGCCTGCTCAGCGATCTCCGACATCTCCACGTTGTAGCCGCCGCTGCCACCGCCACCGCCGCCCGCCTCGATGTCGAGGCCGTGCAGGCTGCGCTGCGTCGTCGCCCACTGCGCCCTGCGCTCCTCCCCGCCGTAGTTCTTCTTGGTCGTGAAGGCCGTCTTGTTCTGCAGGAGATTGTCCCAGGCCTTGCCGCTCAACACGTAGCGGATGGCGAACTTGAACAGGTCGAGGGGAGGAAGGTGACAAAACTGTAGAGCCAGATGACGCCCGCCCACCCCCATCCGATTCCTCTGATGTGGGCAAACCCAAAGTTGGCGAGCACTGCAATGAGAGTGGCAACCTGCAACCACAAACAGTTGGATGTCAAGATGGATCGATATGGCACGCATGCTCCATCAGAATTCAAAGAGATAGTAGGGTTGCTTACGATCTGCGCGACGACGAAAGCTGCGCACAGCAGGAAGCCGGGGCGTTCGGTGAAGCACCAGCTGCGAGACCGCGTCACGAAGATGAGGGCCTGGCTGATGATGCTCACTTGCAGGTACAGGGCAGACATCATCTCATCGGTGCTGTCGCGCAGAGATCTCACGTGGAAGGTATTCTGCATTGTCACAGGAGAAATATTATGTCCGGCAGTTAGTGATCTCATTCATGCTAAACTTGGATTAGTGTTCATCGAGACAGAAGAAAATATGCTTACAGAAAAGAAGTCGGTGCTTCTCATGGCCCAGAAAAAGACTACAGTCATTACAGCCATGTAGGTTCCATACACAACGCCTGTGGCAAAGATCTCATTCAGCTTCCAGCTATCAGGGTGCGGTGATGATCTTACTCTGTCCTTTGCGATAGTCATGATAGTGCCTGAAATCATACAACATATTTCTTCAGAATAACAAGTATTGAATGCAAAAAAAAGTAGTGAACAATACACAACCATTGCTGTACATATGTCCCTGTACTTGAACTGTAAACTTACCATCATTCAGAATGGCAATGACCAGAATCATGAATGGTGAGAAATCAAATTTCCATATCAGTGCAATCAGCAAGAATCCAAGCTGCACATTCACAGTTCACAGTAAATAAAAATTTGGAAACACATATAAGGCCATAATCTCTAGATTTTCTTGCAAGGCCTAAGTAAAAATAACTTACCACAATACGGATTGTGATTGATACCGCATATATCTAAACAAAAAAAAAAACAAGAGAAGGAATTAGGGCCAGAAGGATAAGGAATTAGTGAATATTGTCGCAAAAGGAATACGAATACTTACAGTGTAATTCTTCATCCTCTGGAAGATGGCCCTGCTAGCGAGCACAGCACTGATGATGACACTGAGTCCTTCTTTAGTGAGCACAATGTCAGAGGCATTGCGTGCTGCATCAGTTGATCCAGAAACGGCAATTCCAATATCGGCTTTCTTCAGAGCAGGAGCATCATTGACACCATCACCGGTCATTCCACATATATGCTTCATTTCTTGTAATTTCTTAACGATCTCATACTTATGTTCTGGGAAGACCCCGGCAAAGCCGTCGGCCTTCTCAATCAATTCATCGACAGGAATCGAAGCGGTGGCTTCATCTTTGCTCAGCCTAAGCAGAGCCGATGATGGATACATGTTTGAGCCCATCCCTAGCCGTCTCCCGGTCTCCTTAGCAATGGCGAGCTGATCACCTGCAGATGACATTATCAAATCATGTCAGTCTCGTCTGTAGCCTAAAAGAGTCAGACAACCAGATGCAGAATGTACCAGTGATCATCTTCACATTGACACCGAGGTTGAGCGCACGCATGATTGTTTCAGCACTGTCATCCCTCGGTGGATCAAGGAGAGGAAGCAGACCCACAAATTCCCATGGCTCTCCGAGGCTTTCTTTCCTCTTCTCCGGAACTCGCTGTAGAAAAAAAACAAGATAAAGTTAGATTAGACAAAAAAAAGCTTGCATAAGTTGAATAATGATCGATTACACATTCTGAAAGTAAAAATCGTACCTGTCTTGCAACTGCAAGAGATCGAAGACCACGCTCGGCGTAGTTGTCGATCTCAGTGTGAACCAAGTTCTTGACGTCGTCTCCACAGTTGCAGAGAGCCAATATCTATAGTCATGCACGCCACGGGAGTAAATTAACACAATGCAATCAGATTTTTAGGAGATACGAAGATGAGCATTACTCCAAGAAACAAAACATTTTCAGATCAAGAAAAAACCATGATTACGTACCTGTTCGGGTGCACCCTTGCTGACACGGTGCCAGCTACCATCAGCGAGGTCAATATAAGTGAGGGCTGTTCGCTTGTCGACGGGGTTGAAGGGGAAGAAATGCACCTCCTCAATGCCATCCCTAGCCTCCTTTGGATCACCTAGCATGCCAACCATGGCGGCGTCGATGGCATCCTGGTTCTCCAACCTCGATGCCCTGGCAGCGAACAAGATAACATCTTCCTTTTCAACGCCCGCGGCAAAGATCTTAACAAGGCTGCAGTCAACACTGAGCTTGTTTTGGGTCAGCGTGCCGGTCTTGTCACTGCAGAGCACATCCATGCCGGCCATCTCCTCGATGGCAGTCATGCGCTTCGTGATAGCGCCCTGCGACGACAGCCTGTGGGAACCGATTGCCATTGTGACCGATAGCACAGTAGGCATGGCAATAGGGATGCCGCCGATCAGGAGCACGAGGATGTTGTCGATGCCTTCACGGTACCGGCGGTGTTGGACCGCGTACATGATAATGCCCTCGACGAATACGCCAATTAAGATTGTTCCTATGCAGAAGTTGCCGATGGCCCGGAGCACCTTCTGGAAGTGGCCGACCTGGTTGGTGCTGTCGACAAGGTGCGCCGCCTTCCCAAAGAAGGTGTGCACGCCGGTGGCGATGACAATTGCCTCGATCTCGCCCTGCTTGCATGTGGAACCAGAATAGATGCTGTCGCCGGGGTTCTTGGTGACCGGAAGACATTCGCCAGTGAGCGCCGACTGGTCAATCTTGAGCGCATCGCCCTCGAGCAAGCGAGCGTCGGCTGGGATGATGTCGCCAAGCTTTATGCTGATGATGTCTCCGGGACGAGGACGGCCGCGTCCTCCTCGCTCCATCGGCCGTCGCGCAACACCTTGGTCTTAGGCGCAAGGTTGGCCATGAGCGCCTCTGCGGCGTTCCCGGCATTGTTCTCCTCAAAAAATGAGATGGTGGAGTTGATGATAAGGAGCACCACGATGCCGACAAAGTCTTGCCAGTCCGGCGGCCTGCCGCCGCCATTGGCAAGCAAAATGGCTATCGCAGCGGCCGCCTCCATCACCCACGACAACGGATTGTTCATAAAACCTAGGAACTTCAACACCTTGTTCTCCTGCAAACAGAATGATGGACGTACGACACTGTTATTTTATTTGCTACCAAAGTACACACGTATATTGCAAATAATATTTTTTTAGAACACATAATTTAATCAGATTATGTGTTAATCAATCAATACGCTAAAAGAACACGTACTGTTCAGTTTATGACAAAATGGTATATGTAAAAACTAAGTAAAATCAGCCGTCCTCACTAACGGAAAAATCGAGAATTCTGGTAGGCTATTTTTACTTCTTTCTCCTAAATATTGTAAAGATCTGGCTTCATCGGACACTTAAAAGCTATTTTGTTTTCAAAAAAACGTTAATGCTATTTGGACTTAAACATCTAGTCTAACCACCACACTAGTCATCTAACAATAACACTAGTGGATACCATAAGATCAGATCATGGTGTTAGTCATCTAACAACAACACTAGTGGGCACCGCCATTGGATCATGGTGTTGCAAATAACCAGCAATATTAATAATTTCAGTTTAATATATAATAATGTATTTAATTGCTACTGTGTTGCCATTGGATCATGGTGTTGCAAATAACCAGCAATATTAATAATTTCAGTTTAATATATAATAATGTATTTAATTGCTACTGTGTTTTTGGACGTATTAGTATTTGTCTTGATTTTAAGATCGGGACAGAATAAATAAATAGAAGATAAATTATGAGAAAAATAATATAGGAACGATAATGACCTTTCTTTCTTCTAATTTATTCGGACCGCAAACGGTCGCGCGTATCTGGGCTTCGTTGGAGTTTAGCCCCTCCTTGCTGCATCTAAGAATTGTAAACAATTCGTGCATGGGGATGTGCTCCTGCGAAAGTAGTAACAGATGTGTACATGTGTTAGATTAAAACAAATTAAGAACACACATGCTTACCGAACACAACGAGGATAGACTGATTTAAAATTAAAACACAAATTCAGATTAAAAATTAATAGACCGATATGAATACGAGATATTAATTATAAATCTTACCAAATCTAATGCCTCAGTCATGATCTGCTGAAAAATTTCCTCAATTTCAATCTTCACGGCCGCCATAGTGGCTTGGTGGACTAAAACCTAATACACTTCTCTAGTTCTCGTCTCGTCTAGCGTCAACTCCTCGTCTCGTCTGGCGTCTGCAAACAGCCGACTAGTAGTAGATTGGAACGATTGAGAGAAAGGCTTAGGTGGTGCGGGTCTCTTGTTTATATATATAATAAGGGCCGGGCCGCCGCACGAGTTTGTTTGAGTTACAAATCGCCTCGAGTACGAGTCTTTGTCCTTTGGAAAAAGTCTACTTTTGATGCGCCAACTTTTGCGAAAAGTCGATTTTGGTCCTCAACTCCAAAACCGGATAAAGCGGGTCCCTCAACTTTTCAAACCGTGCAGATTTCGTCCCTCGGCGGGTTTGGATGGTGGTTTCGCTTCTGTAACTCCGGTTTCTTCTGATGCCTTTGGTTTCATTTTTGTCTCTTTTTTATTTATTTAAATTTGAATCTTTTCAAAAATCATAGTAAATCATAAAAAAATTCATAAAATAGAAAAATCCAATTTTGTTGGACTCCACATGAGTAGAGCTATGCAATGAATATATAATATGGTATACTTTAGTACAAAGTTTTTTTGCTAGAAGGTTTTGCCTTTTTCTTTTTATTTATTTCAGCTCAATCTTTTAAAAATCTTAGTAAATTACAGGAAAAATTATAAAATAAAAAATTCAATTTTGTTGGACTCCACATGGCGCGCAATAACACGATGCGTATTCTTTGTGGCTCTTTTAAACTGGGTTAGGTTAGCTAGGTTCTTTGTGCTGACCAAGCAGACGCACGTATTACACGAAGCCGTGAACCCGATCGATGGATCCCGGCCAATAAATTAAATAGTACACCTATATATCTTTATTGTGTAAATATGCTCATGTGGAGTCTAGCAAAAATTGGTTTTTCAATTTTATGATTTTTTATAGTTTACTAAATTTTTTTAAAGATTGAGCTGAAATAAATAAAAAGAAGAAAGTAAAACCTTCTAGCAAAAACTTTATATTAAAGTATATTATATTATATATTCATTGCGTAGCTCTACTCATGTGGAGTCCAACAAAATTTGATTTTCTATTTTATGAATTTTCTGTCAGGATTTACTATGATTTTTGAAAGATTCAAAGCCGAAATAAATAATAAAAGAGAAAAACGAAACTACAGTTCACTGTAGAGCAAAACCGGAGTTATCTGTAGCGACCACCGTCCAAACCCGCCGAGGGACGAAATCTGCACGGTTTGAAAAGTTGAGGGACCTATTTTGTCCGGTTTTGTTGAGACCAAAATCGGACTTTTCGTAAAAAGTTGGGACCAAACTAGACTTTTCCTTGTCCTTTCACCGTGCCCCAACCCAGTACAAATCGTACTCTTTCACCGTGCCCCCGTGCCGAATCCTATTGGGCCTCGACTACGAGTCTCTGCCCTTTCACCGTGCCCAACGCCCAAGGCCCAACGCACATACGGAGTATATAGCCCACTTGAGCCCATTCCCACACCGACACCTATCCACCTGCACTGCTGGCAGAAGGCCAGAAAAACCGGGGTAGAGGCAGCCAAACCGAGTAACCCTACGCGGCAAGCAAAGCTGAGAGCGGGCGCTCCAAGGAAACCCTGGCGCCACATCCGGACGACCCACCCACCGCCTAAAAGCCCGCGTCCGCCGTCCGCCTACTCGATCAACGGCCCAGATCCTCTACTCGGATCACCGGACGCGTTCCCAACCCACCACGCGGCCGGCCGGCCGCCGAAGCAAACCTAACCTGACCTCTCGCGCCATATATTCCGTTAGCATCTCCTCCATCTTTTCCTCCACGCTTCCCCTGCCCTTCCAAGCCAACAACAACAACCAAATCGAATTCCTCTCCTTCCTCCTCCCACTCGCCGCCGCTGCCGCCGCCTGCTCCTGAGGGCAAACAAGCGAGCACGCCGCGGATCCCCCACCCGCACCCCCGTACCGGTGAAGACGACGAGCCCCTCGTGAATGGTGGGAGCCCGCGCGACGTCCGCCGCCTCGCAGCCGCAGCCGGAGAAGGCCTCCTTCCGCGGCTTCGGTTGCTGCATGCAGGGCTGGTACCACCGCTGCATCGGCCTGGACCCCTGAACACCTCGCTCCCCTCCCTCCCTCTGCTTGCTTGCTTGCTCGCTTCCCGTCGCCTGCCGCTGCCGCCGCTTCTCTGATTTGATTTGACTCGGTTGATTCCACCGATCCCCCTCCCGTCCTGGATCTGATGGCCGTCGCGATGCCGACCACGCAACCGATGAAGCTCTGGCGGTCGGAGCTCCGCGGCAAGGCCGCCGCCGCCCGGGGTCCGGCGACCCCGTGCGCATCCTGGTGACGGTCACCGTCCTCGGGAGCGCCGGCCCGCTGCGCTTCATCGTGCTCGAGGGCGACACGGTCGCCTCGCTCATCCGCGCCGCGCTACGCTGCTACGCGCGCGAGGGCCGCATGCCGCTGCTCGGCACCGACCCCGCAGGCTTCGTCCTCTCCACCGCCCACGGCGGATCCGGTGGTACGTAACGACATCGATCTGTTACCTATCTCTTTCGTCGGAATTTGGATTTTCTTTGCTTGCTTCTCGGCTCTCCGACGCACGATTCGATTCCATCTCATCTGTTGCCGTGCCCTTGCAGCGCTCAAAGAAGACGACAAGATCACCTTCAACGGGTGCCGGAGCTTCCTGCTCTGGCAGAAGGATTCGGCCCAGGGTGCCGCCAAGGAAGCCGGACACGAGGCTGTGACGGCAACCCCGAGCCCCTGCCTTCAAGCCTGCTACTCCGAGCCCTGGCAGGAAAGGCAGCGGCGGCTGGAAGGCTGGCCTGAACAAGTTCCTCCTCAGCTTCAGCATCAAGGTGTGATCCATTCCTTCGTCGGCGAGAGCAGGAGCGTCCTTGGGGTCGTCACCGTACCACAAAATAAAATTGCATTGGTTGATTCTTCGATTGCCAAAGTGTAATTCGTCGTGAGTCTGAGTCGATTCGAGTCTGGTTTGCTTTGTTATTCAGCTACTCTGTTTCCAAGTTATCAGGTTCATTCCATCTCTTGTTAACGGTTCTTTATTTGAGTTGCATCAGTAATCAATTTGTTCGTGTTGTCCCAGTTACATTGTCGATCGATTGTCTCAACTGTCCTGATGCATATGTGATGTCCAGTTACATCGTGGATCAATTGTCTGAACTGTCTAAATACATCATGAGCAGCTTTGCTTCAGTGGTTCAGTCGTTATACAGAGAGCCTTTCTGTTTTTGTACTTAGCTAATACTACTGAATTGTTCATGAATCTGAATTTAAGCTAGGCCATGGCTTTAGTAGAACGAAACTGAGTCCACGCTATAACCTGATGAATTTAACCTAGGCCATGGGTTGACTAGTGAATGTGCTGCTATAACCTGATGAATTTGATGCAAATGGCATTCCATAGCTGAATGATTTCCATGCTTTCTGAAAGAATACCGAGCTGAGCTGCTGCCCAACGTAACACGCCTCTGCAGGCCCGGCCTCCCCCATCCAGGACGTTGTTGTGCCATTCGGCTTGTGCACTGACGAAATTCCCAACATGGTCACGGATGACAAGCTGAAGCTCCATTACCTGTCTCTCAGCTGTGTCACTGGCCCAAATGACTGCCTCTGGTGCAGGGTCAGCATGCCGGCGTTCGTTTCTCAAGGTCCAGAGCGCCCATATCGACAGAGCCGATATTCAGAGTTAAGTCTGAAGCCCATGAATCTGATTGAAAACTTGGAATTTTCAATCCGGTCGTCATCTTGTCTGAAACTAAACCTCCTTTCCCACCGTGCATTCCAACAGGATATGCTTGATCTCCACCAAAAGACCCTCACCTTGGGAGGCACTTCCAATTTCCACAATCGGTCATCTGATAGCAATAGAGATTCCGTATTGATAGGAATAAAGAATTTGGTGAGAGAAAAAAAATCACGCCTTTTGTGGAGATTCACGCCTATTCTATATCTTGTTTGTTGACATTCTCTATGTCTTGAAAAAATTCACGCCACTTTGTGAGAATGTACTAACTTGGGAGATCCCTAGGGAGAATGTACTTGAAAAAATTCTCCACTTTGTTAGTCCATTCTACCTTGGGAGATCCCTAGATAAAACTTCTTGATTTTTGATCTCCCAAGATGAGAAAAAAAATTCTCTGTCTTGTAAATTTACAAGTGGAGAATGTACTATCGGTGGACAACTCTATTGCTATCTTATCTAGGGATTTACCAAGGTAGAATGTACTAACTTCTCTATGCCTTGTTTGCCACTTTTGGAGATTAAAAAGAAAACTAGGGATGGAGACACGGAATCATTATCAGCTTGAGTAAAATCCTGGAGCAGGAGGCGACCAAGGTAGAATGTGTTTGAACTGAACCCAAGTTTAGCTTGGCTTGATAGAGTTGTACCAAATTCACACCAAATCGACATGACAAAAATCAAGACCATCTGGCTCTTCCTAGTGGAAAAATAACTGATATTACACATGGGCCGAATGAGCTGCAACAAACACCACCAGGCGAAAATTGTTGGACGCTACACTGAACCAGGAAGCTAGCCCGGCCTGCAAGAGGCCCAATAATAAGCTATTCCACTCACCAACTCGCATCATACCAAACATGGGACGTGCACGCACTCACACACGCAGGTTAACTTGACGGGTCTATCGCGTGGACAAGGTAAGGTCGAGGCTTATCCGGCTCCTCGACGACGCCGTCGCCGTCGGCGAGCCGGCTGACCTCGTCGCCGCTGCGGCTGCGGCTTCTCGTGTCCAGCGCTAGGGACAGAGAGAGCGAGCAGTCGTCGTCGGAACCCACCGACGAAGACGACCAGGGATCGCCGGCTTGTTGTTGGACCACGGTGGTCTTGCTCGGCGGTGTCTCGAGGGAGGCCGCGTGCCTCCGCGGAGCTGCGATGCTGGAGAGCCGTGCCGACCATCTGCGTACGTGCAAACCATCACTTCGGTTAGCATTGGATAAGTTAACTATTTTTTTTGATGAGGTAAGTAAAATACCTAAAATAATACTTTTATATTTAAAATGTAATCAAAGTCAAATGTATACTCTATGGATTAGTAAATATGTAGTCTAATAATACTAGAAAATAGTTGTCCAAAACATCAGCATTGGATTCTGGTTTTTTTCTATCAGATGCATCAAACACCGTAAATCAATTTGTTAAAATCCATTGGGATCCAAAGGACTACGACTAGTATTTTGTGCACAAAAGGAAAAAGGCAATAAGCCTGAGTTCCAGTGCGGTCACGTCAGTACTTTTGCCTTTTGTGTGATTGGGAATCTGTTGAGGAGACAATGCAACATCCCCCTAGCCCACACGAACGCACGCACCCGCACCAGGGGAGAGAGACTGCGAGAGAAAGGAATAGAGGGCATGCATATGCACTGCCCTACCCCTACTGCATGCAGAGTTGCTAGGGCCACACGCGAGGTCGAGCTAGGAGGACAAGGAACCAGCGAGCAGTGCAGATCGAAAAGAAAAATGCTCGCGCCGGCCCACACGGCGTCACACGCGGACGTACGAACACGGCACTGGGCATGCACGCCGGCCTTGTTGCTGTTGGCGCTGCTCGCGGCGGAACAGAAGAGGCAGCTAGCCAGGGTTTGGCTGCATGCATGCACTAGTGCGGGATCCATCCATCCATGCGCTTTGTCCCCCTCAACAAACACTCGATCATCACCCTCTCAGATGCAGTGTGTGCATACCTCGAAACGGCTGCTGGTGCAGCAGTGAGGGAGGATGAGGAGGCGCCACCACGAAGCCCAAGAATGTGAAGCGCTGCTTGCTGCTCGTGCTGGGACTGCGACTGGGAGGAGGAGCGTGTTCGCCGCCGTCGTCTGCGCCGGACCCCATCGTCGTCGTCGTCTGCTTTATTCCCGGCCCCCGGCCGTGGCAGGGCTCCACCATCTCCGCATGACGAGGTAGAGGCGGAAACGGAGGAGGAGGAGCGCGGCCGGCAGCGGCAGCCACGCCCATGGCCGCTTGCATCATCATGCCTGCGAGCGCGCAGCACAGGCCGCCGCTCGGTGACCCGTCGCTCTCACATATTCCTGGGCCTGGGCCTCCTCCTCGCAGCAGCACCATCTTGGTGTTGGGGCTCGCGCTGCTCCCATCGATCTGATTCTGCTCCTCCCGCCCACGCCTCGTCTCCCGCCCTGTTGTTTGCATTTGGTTGCATCCATACATACAGGACACGCATGGTTACTTCACATCGTGCATGCCGTACGTGGGAAATAAAAAGTTTTACTGGTAATAAAACAAGAAAGAACGAAGTTGACGCGCTCAATCCCTGCATATTGCTAGTTTGATCTGAAGCCAATGTCTCCATCACCAATACACAATAATCAGTTTTCATAAGCATGTCTCTACAGTGTATTTGGAAAAAAAAACTTGACACTCAGTAAATTAAGCACGATCATTTGGGAAATGGAACCAGCTCTTGGCATTTTAGGTACAGACATTTGTGGGCACTATTTTTAAAACTATTTTGCTACCCAAACCCACACATACGATACGACGACGTCAAGGTTGATCGATCAGTTATTCTCTGTCACGACGCTCGATCCGACGGCTATAAATACAGAGGAACAAACATTCCACAAGATCTTCCTTGGTATACATAAATAATGCAGCGGTACTATACTAACTATAAGAGGCAATGCAGACATCATGTCTCTTAGACTGTCCGTGTCTCTCATGTCAACAACAAATTATTCAAGATACTGTCAGGCAGGAAAGGAATAATTAATATTCCATTCCAGTGTCTACTGTGCAACGTTAACTCAGGCGCAAAAACTGATTGAAAGGAAAAAAAAAAAAAGGAAACCCGAATTGAATTAAAGGCAGGTCGTCTATAGAATCGTTTTGTCATTATTCACGACGCGAATGGGTGCAGTGGCACCATCCTGACGTGACTGATGATGAGCAAGGATCAGAGCAATAGCAGCATAAGTAGAATTGGAGAGGAAATCATGAGTAAAAAATAAAAGGCAGTGACCTTTTCAGTTGGCGTTGGAACAGCGTCGCCTCCTTTCCAGGCTTTGGTGGCGAGTGGCAGATGCAGCACTCATCATCGCACCGCTGCTGCGGCTGCTGTAGATTGGTGCAGAGCTCCATATGCATGCCGCCTCCGTAGACGTGCTCTGATCCTCCATCCGATGCACCTGCATCGTCCCTGATCACAGCATTCGCCAAAAGAATTAGCAGCTTTGGTTTTCTTCTCTCTCGGGTTCTCAACTGATGAGATGGAGTACAGCAGCTGTGTGTGTAGTGTAAGCATGCATGCACACGGAGGATAAAGCAGTATGCACAATCACACACACAAAAAGAAGATGGCTGTCGAGAATCGTGCCATCCATGCACTGGTTGGCTTCCCGCCACACATTGCCTGCCCAACCTTCGGCAAGCCACAATTTTTTTACACGTGTTTGGTTTTTACATGTGTTTGGTTCTACACCAAGAGCTACAGTTATTGGCGGCTAAAACCGAAGAGGGTGTTTGGTTTAGCACAAAGGCACCGCGCATGCAAGTGCAAATTCTCGCCTAAGCTTAGGTGACCTCGCCACAACTACGGCACTGCAGCAACAAATGCATGGCTGCCGTAACTTTTGGACCCCTTGTAAGCTTCTTTTTATATTCTTGTTTTCTTCAAATGTTGTAACCTTCTTGGTTGTTTAATAAAATTCAGTAGGAGCTTCTCAGCTCCTCCTGTTCTTTCAAAAAAAAAACTTTTGGCCACATGCTTGTGCTTATGCCGCTGCTAATGGCGATGGCAGACGGTGGCGGCAACCAAACAAGCCCAGCCCACGTACTCTGTCCGTTTTGTGTTTAACCATTTCTTTTATTTAAAATAAAATAAATCGATACTAAAGTATATCTATCTAATGATAAAATAAGTCATAAATAAATAATAATTATACAACAAAAAATTAGAATAAGACGAATGGTCCAATAAGTTTTATGAAGAAGCTAAAACGACGCTCTTTTAGTGATGAGCGAGTACGCATGAATTGCTAGAAAGAACATTTTTTTTTTTCACTCTCCCATGGGCCATGACTGCAATCCCCTGAAGAAACAATTCCCTTCAGAACAAATTAATTAAAGAGACAACAACTAGCTAGTACAGCATTTTTTTTTCCATGACTAGTAACTGTTCAAGAAATATATATATTTTTGGTCTCAATAACTTTTGAGTCTGGTTAATTAGACTGTCATTAACTGATGCACATTATTCACTCACGTCATGGATTTATATTTGAATAAAACTTCTTGATTTGTTTGGCAAGAAAGACTGAACTCGTTAGCTATTTTCAGTGTCTACGGTACGTACTGGAGGACCCCGGCCAACAGGCTACGTACAGGATGGAAAAGAAAGGAGAGAACATATGCTTTCTTTTCAGTTTTCCTAACGTTTCTGGGAAGAAAGAAGGGTTGTGCCTGAACTACTTAGGGTATGTACCTTGCATTCCAAGATCATTTCTCATGTTCCTGTACATCTGCTTCGACAACACATTGAGAAGGAAAAAAAAAACTATTCAGCTCCAAGGTACAAGAGAGAGGAAATGAAGAACAAATTAATGCAAGAGCAAGAGAGGGGACCTGCAGATGGCTTTTGACATGAGATATGGTGAGTCCTCCCACTCCCATCAGCTGCAGAACTCGCTTCGGCGTAGCCTCTGAATGCGGATATATTCAGATCATGAGAAACGAACGCATCCAATCCAAACCGGAGAGAAAGAGAGAGGAAACTAGCTAGGAGCAAGATAGAAGACGATCAGGCAAGCAACACATACTGTCGTGGCCTCCCGAGCTTGTGGATGGCGTGGACGAAGCAGTGGTGCAGATCGGGTGTCCATCTCAGGCGAGGCACCTTGGACCTGTTGTACTGCCTCACGCCCCCGCCGCTCCTCTCCCTGCCGACCACCGTCGTCCTCACCATGGTCATCGTAGTCTCAGCTCCAAGCTACAACACCAACAACCTGACAGCAGCCGGCATATATTTGGTTGGATGCCCAGCCACTTCACATGCACGTTTGAGTGACCATCCTCAGCCAGGCAAGCTCATATACTACTCCTAGGCTAGCAGTGCCAGTGCAACACCTCTTGAAAGAGAGAGGAAGGAGAGGAGAGTAGGGAGGGGACAGAGTAGAGAGAGATCGAATGAGATGAGTGAAATTTTGCTGTGTGCAGGGTGGAAAGATAGAGATAGAGAGTGAAGTGCAGTGCAAGAGACGAGACAAAAGGTCGGAGACAAATGGGGTGTTTCAGATGCGGTCAGAGCATATGCCTGCTGTAGGAGGGGATAATTATGAGATTGGGGCAGAGCTGTTGACCCGAGTGGAGATGAAGACAGCAGCAGCAGCAGCAGAGCATGCCAAGCTTCCCGCCAGGATGGCCTGGCCTGACATGCACCTGGTTTGTCCTCCTCCCCCCTTGCACTGCTGCATGCGTTGCTACCTGTAAACAGACACCAGCAATTCATCCAGCTCAGTGAGTGCACTGTTCTTGCTTGCTTCTCCCATCAGCTTCACAGCAATCGTCAATCCTGCTTAGAATTACTTACTGCTAACCGTTCAGCTCCAGCAACTGAAAGTGATCAACCATGCATGATGACACCTGACTGCAACATGCATGCAGGCGAACGGCTTACATGCATACTGATAGATAGATGAAGGAAATCAAACAAAACAATGCTAGGAGTGGAGTATCAACAGGAAGCTAAGCGTGTGTCCAATCGAAACAGCCAAGAAAACCTCAATCTTGTCATGCACACCGGCCGGCAGTACGAGATAATAAGAGTTGCATGCACATAGTATATACTAGAGTACCTGTGAAAATTCCTACTGCATCTAGATCTAGCTAGCCCCCTGCATACAGATACAGTACAGTATAATCTTGCCCGGCCTCACTGAAGAATGAATGAATGAAGAATAAAATAAAGCTAGTTGTAGGCGCCTGTTTAGTTCGTGGCTTCAAGGATTTGGCTTTTGAATTTAGATCCAAAAGGGGAGAATCAGCCTCTATCATGCAAATAAAAGCTGATACCAGATTTCTCCTTTTGCCTCAGGAGGACCAAAAGGCTATCAACCATGCATAATTAAAGATGTTTTCTTGAAGCAAAATTGTCACATGATGGATGCTACTAGTGTCAAGTATCAAGAACAGCATGATGGCGATGATCGATGGCGATATATTAGGAGCTATTAGTAATAGTAATCGCCTTAGCCCCTGAGGATTATTGCACTGCACGCACACAGATATCTGTACGTACGTAGACGATCGAATCTCTCTTTCAATTCAGATGGCTCTCTGACCGAATCCAGGATTCCAGGGTACTTAAAGCTTAGCCAACATCAAGTATATTAACCCCCAAGATCTGAATGGCAGAAGCTGATCATTATGGATGCATGCAGTCCAAGGAGAAGGGTCCGATCGATCCGTCGAACCCGTAAGTTCTCAGAGGGAATTTATTTTTCTGATCACTTCGTGGCAGGACGCATCATTGTGAAGTAGAATATACTCCCTCATTCCTAAAAGGATTGCCATCATAGATTTGGACTATAAGTCAAAAGGATCAGGAACCATCAGAGGATTAACTAAAAGGCAAAATGAACTCTTCAAGCTCAAGATCGATGGTCAGGACGATCGAGGTCCCCTACATGCATGCCCGCGTTACCTTTTTCCTGCTCATCCATGGCATGCGCCGGTCAAATCCCAGCCGCATTTGCTTGCCATACCTCAGGCCCTCATCAGCGGCGGTAGCGCGTAGCCCCACCGTACTAGCTACGTTCAAGCGGATCCATCCTACAGAGATCCTCTTTCTTTCCTTGTGTCGTCGTCCCCGTTACAATGCTGATCAAAGTTTGAATGTACAATCTGCACATGAACCAATTGTCTAGTGAAAAATTACTGCCACCTGAACCAATTGTCGTTCACAACTAAAACATGTAAATTCGACTTCTCGAGGATGGACCAAATATATAGAGCCAATGAAAATTGCAAAAATAAGCAAATGGACCAACAAGTAGGTGCTGCCGAACATATGTAATACGCAACGAGCTGAGGTTTTGGGTTAGCTTAAATGAGTTAGTTGTGTTTCAAACAGCTCGTGCAACCCGAATTGTCTCGTTTTTGTCACATAAGGAACACATATGTGATCCAACCCAAGAGGAATTGGGTGGTTTTTCATTAAGAAGAAAAATAAAGAGCGTAAATCCGCCTCCCATGGGAATCGAATCCATGAGCGGTTGCTTCCACACCAAACAAAGCGAACCACATGGGCTATCGCCCAGTCCTCACATAAGGACCATACTAGCAAAAGTGCACGTGGCGTTGCAATGGTCGTTATTTTAACTCTTAAATTGTTAGTAGGTATAGATAACACCTTCCTCACACGCATAGTTCTATTATATTTGAATCTGTCCATGACACTATGTATGCATACCCTTGATGACAATATGTATTGATATGCCTGCTAACTTGCTAAGATGTATTTTTCATGTAAAATGATATCAATAAAGATTCTTTAATCCTGGTGAAATATTTTTGTTAAATTTGAGCTTAGATGAACCATTTGACATGTTTCGGATATAATTTCTAAAATTTCTATCTTAACTCCGGTTCATCTCCATCAAAAGGAATTCTAAATTTAATTGGTGCGCATAGTGGTAATAAAACATGGTTGTGTGAGCTGGAGTTTCTTTTGTTTGGTCCAATTTTGTGTTTTGAATGCAACCAAGAGCAAAGTGGCCAGTGGCGAAGCCTAAAAAAAATCTTAGGGGCTGAAACAAAGGAGATATTGATTTGCATAAAGATTTAATGATGATTTTTTATTTTTATTACAGTAATTAATCTTGATTACCGGATTTTAGGTGGGCTAGAGGCCCACCCGCCCCAATCGGCTCCGTATCCGCGCAAGGGGTGGCCTCTAGTCCTTGTGTCCAAGCTGCGGCAGGAGTAAGCCCCTGCTCTTGACCTAGACGACCAATGGCACAAGGTTTGTGAAGGTGTCCGTCGTGAGCATTGTCTGGAATATATAATCTTATTTAACTCGACTCGTGTCCCTACTGGACACGGCCTCAGGATAAGAAGGCCCATCGACTTGCTTATTCTTGCGGGAGTAGAATTAGAGATTTAGAGGAATCGGAGACGGTGGGAGGGAATCAGACGGACAGAGGGAGCATGCGCACAAAGGTTTGACGAATGCGCGCCTACATGCGTTGGACTTCGATGGGCGGACAACAAACGACGGACCGGGATCAAAAATTTGGTGGGACGAAAAAAAAAAGGTGAACTGAAATTTCCTCGCTTTTTATTAGTAGGTATAGATATGTCTTACATGCTAGCTAGCTAGTTTTAGTAGGTACTTCAGAAAAATTACCTAAAGTTTTAGTAGTGCTTTCAATTCCCACAAATATATATAGGAGTATATGCTTAATGTGATTTCACCGAGAATTGACCGCATATGGGTGTAGATTCTAACGAAACACATCATGCTCTTCTGCCAATGTGGAAATAAATTATTCTAGGCTACTAAGTAAAGACTGGACTAAAATGTGAGTTATATGGTTTCAATTTAACTTGTAGTGAAGGTACGTAGTAACTATTGCCAAATATCATCCTCGATCCCCTCCGTGAGAAACTTCAAGTACCATTTATTATACTCAATCAAAAAGGTGATGTTAAGATCATGAATCCCTAGACCTTCTTCTTGATCTTTTGATATATAGGCACATGATGTTCCACTGCAATATATATTTTCACTTCCTGTTCATCACCCTGCCAAAAGACACGGCAAAAGCGTTGACAAGACGTGGACGCACGCACGCACGCACGCCGCACACGGACATTCAGATGCAGGGCATGCGTAAAGGATCATGCATGCAACAGGGGAGGGAGGGCTCTGGGCTGCCAAGGCTGGGAGGGCATGATGAGCCGTATGATCCGCTTGTTTGCGCCTTGCAAGCAATGATGTCTCTGCCGGTCTCCTGGGCAATTGAGCTAGCCGCATCGATCGCATGCCATTGCCATGTTCCCCTCCGCCCTGCCCCTTCCCAATCTTTCGCTGTTCCTGCTGTGCGCGTGTGTATGCGCGTTTGGAACCAACCAACACAACATGATCGAGCTGCTGCTCAGCGTCCGTGCCGCCGAGGACGGTGCCAGCCTTCACCTCTCCTCTCTGCTGCGGCTGTGCTCATGCTGGCCTGCCTGCGCTGATGGATTGGCATGCATGCCGATTAACGGGCGCCGCTGCAGTGCACTTGGAATAGTAGCTTCACTCTCCGCGTGGTGCGTGTACCGTCCTAACCAGCGAAAAGAATCTAGCCGATCGAGAATGAACATTGTTGAATCACCGTGATCAATTTCATTACAAGATATATTTTTTTTATAAAGATAAATCTCACTAGATGATATCTCTCTACATGTAAAAGTGTCACATCATTCTCCACTAAGTAAACTCACCAGATGTTCTAACTTTTTCATGCAAAAGTAGCAACATCATTACCCACTAAGATCATATCATCCCTTATTTATTACAAAAATGTATGCGTGCGTCTTATACAAAACATTATATAATAATAATGCTACGTATATAAAAAAATTAAGAGAATCCCGTGCGATCGCGCGGGGCATACTCCTAGTTTATATAAGCTCCACTGGCATCAAAACAACGTAACCGAACAAGCCCTCAGGGATATACCTCCCCCGACCAAATACCGAAAGGGGATGCATTCCTGACTTCTAGGGATATTGTATGGGCTCTGCGTGTAAATTCTCTGAAGAAATTTGCATTTCGCTGCTTGCAGATTGTAAGGATGGCCAAGGTGCATGTGAGCCGCTTTTGTGCTTTCTTTGGTTAGCCAGAAACCAGCCCTTATGCATGAGGATAAAAGCAGGAAGAAGAGTGATGATTCGGCAAAGTGGACGAATGTTTTCCTTGTCTCTACCTCTACCCCAGTATAATCATAACGTTGACTGCCAGCCCTTTGTGGCGGCATGGCCGTTGTACCGTCGCTGTCGTCGTTAGGAGACCAATGCAACAAGGATTATTCGAGGGTCAAAGTTAGTTGGACCCAAAAGCCGGAATAACATGCATAACAAACCGTGCATGTACGTTCATGTAAAAAGCGAGGTCGATACATAAGAGAGCATTTGCATTATTGTGACGAACGGGAACATGCATGGCGGATGCATGAAGGACAAGACCATGCCTATTGCCTGCGTAGCACGGTAACAGCACTCTACGCCCGGACACGCATCAGGAATCCACGGTACATTTTGTTCCCCGCCGAGCAGACACCCAGCAGGACAGGAGGCGGGCATGATGGCACGGTAGGCGCGCGGAGGCCGGCCGGCCAGCCTGAGCGCACCACAGCAGTGATATGCTGATATCTGAGCCGAGAGGAATGGTTACCAACGCAACGCAACGCAGCGCAGCGCAGGCCCAAATCTGGGGTGCCATGCCGTGGTCCGCGCCCCACGACCATGATTCTGTCTCCGCTCCAAGTTTCGTCCCACGGTAGGTGGACCTGTCTGTCTAGGGTTTAGCCGTTTAGGCGAGTACAAGAGGCTCACTGGACGGAATGTGGACGGAATGTAATAGTAGTAGGAGCTCAGCCTGCAGGTAGGGTTCGATGAGGTAGAGGGAGGACCCATGCGTGTTTTCTCCGTGCCCATCATCATTCCCCTGCCCCCGCACGGTCGGCCAGTGCAGGCAGCAGCAAGCCCACGCTGCGGCTGGTGCCGCGCTTCACTATTACGGAGTAGTACACGGCTAGGCCACCAACGTTGCACATGCTGCACATGCATTGCTGCCCTGCCAGTAACTGGCCACCTGTAACAAGGAAACGCAGGGCGCGGCGCGGCGCGGCCGGCAAGCCGCACGGACCCCTGCCCGTACCTTCCTGCGCGGCCGGCTCAGCCACCGCCGCCGCCGCCGCCGCCGTCGTTCGTTCGGGCTCTCCTCGCTGTTCGGCCAGTCCCCCAGGCAGCGGCCCAGCGCGCTGCCAGGATACAACAGGGACGCGATGCGACCAATGTGCGCAACCAACCAGCTGGGATGAAAGAAATAAACAGCCAACAGGACAGACGACAAAACTATCAAGGGATCCGATGTCAATTTCGGCACCCAGATCCGACGACACAGCTCAAGGTACCGTTTGAGCATAATCAATCGGTTCCTGCCAGCCGCGCTGTGTAACCCTGCTACAGAGCCACAAAGTCAGAGATGCTCTCAACCACGGTCCCCTTGCATTTGCAAGCTTGCAGAGCCCCCAGAGCCATAGGTCAAACATGCTGCTTACACAACACACCACATCGAACACGCCGTAGTTTGTATGGACCATTGCCGCAGAGCAGTTAACCACCTCAGTCAGATCAAGGAGTACAATAAAATATAAACAAACACGCACGAAATTTGGCACCCTGCCCAAGCGATCGATTGGTAAAAGGAGACCATAACTAACGAGAACTCACAGGTTCAGATGCATGCTCAGTGCCAAACAAACACGGCTTTCACGGCATACCAGGCACAGATTGCTGCAATTGCCGTGCCATAGTTAGGCAGCAACCCAACCAAACAACCAAACAGAGGTGAGTCAGTCTACACCACGGATTGTATTCAAAACTTTAGGCGCTATTCAGTCTTCGGTTATAGGACAAGAATGTTTCTTTATTACATTATCAAATTGAAACTCGATGCCCATCAGGGAGAAGGGGAAGGAACAAGACAACAGTTAACTTTATGCCAAATTCAAACACATGTTTGTTCACACAACAAACATTCAGGATCCTTGCACAGCACGATGCCTCTGCACGCTGCAATAGCCAGCAGACCTGCGCATCCAAGACGAAGCTAGCTGGTTAATAGGACTGAACAATGAGCATGTGCTACAGAAAAAAAGTTAAATCAACATGAGTTTCCGGACAGGCACTACTGCCATCGGGGAAACAGAGACATAGCAAAATTGTCCCGCAGACACAGGTAACATGGTATAACAGTGTCATGTTCCAACGCTGCTTCAGGCCAAAACAAATAATGCATAGAATAAACCAACCCGGCCACCTAATAGGATGATGAGAAGATTTTTATTCCCAGAATCATTTGACACGGCCCCTATGGGCTAGGCGTCAAGTGTAGTAATACATTCACATGGGAGACAAGCAAACCAAATGGTCCATATCATCAAAGCCAGAACGACTATGGTTTCAGTTTACAAAATAATCATGAAGAAAGCACCTATGCCATCTTAAATTGCAGCTCAAAACCAAGAGATTGACCTTCAGCTAAGATGCACATCAACACCATTATTCCAAACCAGACTAGGGTGTGTGAACAACCTAAAGGAGTGTAACATAACTCTGAAGATAAATTTCTTCAGGGTAGAGGGGTGTAACATAGCTCTGAAGATGAATTTCGTAAAAGGCAAGTGTTGGGAGTCCCTCCAAGGTAGTATTAACAAAACAAATACAAATGGACACTGACCAGCCTAAAGAGACTAGGCGTAGGAGTACTACTGTCATTATTATTATGTCGTTTGTTTCATGTTGTCGGTTGTCACAAGCTGCAAATGGAATTATCAGACAAGACTGCAGAAAAGCTAACAAGACATAGATTACAGTGGGAAGGTTGTAACCATATGGTCCAGATCAGATCCAAAAGATTCCTTAAATATCACATCCGATGTGTTTCAAATATCATGCAGTAGATGTAGATGTGAAGAGTAAAACTGCAGGCTGACAGCAGCTATTGTTCACAAAAGCACAGTTCCTATTCCTGTCCCCTGGTTTCTAACCAGCCATATGTAACACAAGGAAAGCTAATATAGTAAAGAAATGGAACTAATAATTAGGTGTCGCAAATGGAAATAAAAATCTACGGCACTTATCCACTCAACAGGGCATATTATGCTTGTAACTGCAAACCCCCATTGTAAATTTCAACCAGTGGTTATCCTTTTCAGTGGAAATATCTGTGATCGGATACAATGCCCAAAAGTAGAATCTCAATTTACACTACAAGGTTGCTGTTTTCACTTCATTAAGGGGTTCCCCATCCTACTACTAGAGGAACGATTGCAAGATAGTCAAGGCAAGCCCAATGGGCAACAGATGAACAGACCCGCCTGTAGCAGGCTAGGCCGTAGGCTAATAAATTTACATTGCTAACATAGGAACAGTGGATGCGGTAGCAGACACAGGGTATGCCTAGCAAAAATATCTCATATTTAATATGGTCCATATAATTTGAACCTAACAGAAGTTGAACCTTTTTAGTTTGGACCTTTTAAATCTACCAAGTACTAATAATTTGGTCTACATTTTAGGGTAGGCCTAGGCCTACGTGGCTTTTTAATTTGGACCTTCAAATCTACCTGGTACTAATAAGGTCTAAATTTTAGGGTTAGGCCTACATGGCCTAAAGCTGGGTCCGCCCATGGCAGTATATTCTATTCAAGGATTAGTTTTGTATTGCATTTTCCTGCTATAAAATGAACTCAGCAGGGGTTTGTCGCAGAGTATTTAAGATCAAATGCTATAAAGTACATGCAACGTGTTGAAGAGTTCAACTCAAAGGTCCGGAAAATCTTTAACAATGAAGCTAAAGGGAGTGCATCAATTTCTTCATGTGGCAACCCCCTGAAGACGAGTGTATTATCCCCACCCACCAAAAAGACCGAACATTCTGAAAAGTACTGCAAAAATGCTAAGTGGTGATACCATAAAAAAATTGTGATATGAAATGGCAACTCTATATGTTTGGTCTGTTCAACATTACTTGCAGCAACCTGCAGATATAATTGAGAAATATTCTGTTTATTGGCATAGGTAAGCTATGGCATGTTTACCATACAGGTTTTGATTAAATTTGATGCTTCACAGTAATGATGTGTTTGGAATGACATGCCTGCATAGCTAAACCAAATCACTAACTCTGTACATTGTCTGCTTTAATTGCACCAAGCTTCCGATATCAAAATTGGTTCAATAAACAAAAATCTAGGCCTTGCTAAACCACTGTTTCTTCCAGTGACTTGAGGAGCTACAAGCCAGAATAGATTTCTAGTTATAATGTCGCCAAACAGTAATCTAGAATATGTAATCAATTTGAGGTGGTTTGGGAGCCCTAAAAATTCAGGTCACAGGGCAGAAATAATGAAGTTCCATTAAACTTCCTACCCGCTAGACTGATCTCTGAACATTTCAGCACTGTTGTGTTTGTGTACTCACGATACATGAACATCACAACTCAAAATATATAAGTGTATGGACTTAGGGGATGTTTGGTTCACATCCACACATTTGTGGCAAGTGTGGCAGCGCCTAAGCTGTGGCGGTCGAAATTGGCACCGCAACCGTGGCGTATTTTATAACGGTGAAATGCTGTGGCGGCCATGTCTAGATGCTGTACCAAACAGCTGCCCTCTGCTGGTGGCGAGCCGAACCTGAGGCAAGCATGCTGTGGCGGGGAACCAAACATCCCCTTATACAGCAGCACAATGGTTGGAACTGCAGCTAGCACTGGGCAGGAAATAAAAACTGGACAGGTATGAGATGTCTGTATATCAGTGGCTTGATTTTCATGTCGCAAATTCTTAATACTCGCAGCAAGCTAGCATCATGCTCCCAGGAATCAAGAGCCACATTTAGGTGTTCACCCTATCTAAATGAGCTCTGCAAATGCTACTCGGCGACAGAAGCTCCTGAAAACCCTAACCATTAAGTCAGGAGCATCGTCTGTAATGTCTACAAATTAACCTAATGTATACGCCATAGCTGACGGATCACCAGCCCAATGTTACTTCCCCTGACAAAAGGCGCACGATTCGCCACTCACGCAATCTGAATTCCTAAGGACCCGAGACAATATGTGGCCCTCACATCCAAATCACGAACGCAGTCACAGCAGCCGGGCTAAATCCCGAAGAACAGAAATTCGAAACGGCGTGACGGAGTCGGGGCTCACCTAAATCCAGCCGATCGGGGCGGGGCCGGATCAGGAGAGCTTGGCGGTGGCCGGGATGAGGTCAATGGAGGCGCCGCCCTTGACCTTGGTCTCCTGGGCCTCGCGGATCTTCTGCATCTTGAGCATCCGCTCCATGACGAGTTCGTACTCGCACTTCTCGTAGGCGTGGCGCTCGGGCTCGCACTTCCAGGGGAGGTAGAACTCGGCGACGCGGCACTTGTTGAGCGGGATGAGGAGGTGCGCACACTGGTCGCGGTAGGCGAGCGGCACCCGGGCCTCCGCCATCTCCTGCTGCGTCGCGATCTGGGGCTTAGAGGAGCCGAGCTCCACGCCGGCCGCCGCTGCCGCCGCCTCCATCTGTCACTCTCGCCGGCGAGGTCGTCCTGTCGATGGAGGGTTTGGTGTGGCTTGTGGTTGTGGAAGGGGCGGGTAGTGACTGGATCTGGGGGCTTGGGTATGGGCTGACTTGGGCCTGGGGTGGCTTTCGGCCCTTGATTGTGTCCTGGGAGTCTGGGACGGGCCAACAAGCATTAATACCCGGGTTTTGTTTTTCATTTCTGATGTACTACTCCGCATTGTTATTATTATAAGACAGTTTATTATTTCATCAGTTTCTGATTATAAGTATCTGGAACTCAGAGAGTAAGAGAGAACAAAATATCATGAATCACAAAGCTGCATTATTAATAGGAGTTTAGGAAAGTTTAAGAGAGAAAATACCACAAGTCACAAGGCTAGCTTTTGAAAGCACATCAACACACGAAAATGCATATGGTGAATTTTAATGCAAGGGTAAATAGTTTCGAATAGAATAAATTTAAATTTATTGTAAACATAGTTCTCGTATACCGACCATGTTTGACATAATTACGGTTTGATTTCGAAATTCTCAATATTTCATAAGTTTGCTTTTAATTTTATGTCTAGTTGTACCGATTTTTTTTTCTTCGTCGTATCCAAATATTGTAGTAGAAAACTGGTGAGTGATTTTCCGGCCGTTTTCATCCCGGCATAGGTTGAAATTTGGTGGAATAGACGTTGTAGTCTTGGAAATAGTTTTTTTAAGTTGTCTAATTGATCCATCCCCTCACTCTATTAGTGCCACGGTTCCTATAACGTGAAACGGTCTTGGGGTAATTGGGTAAGATAATAGGAGATAAATGTTGCGTCATTTTGTTTTAGAAGAAGTGGTCAAGGGCAACTTTAGCCGTATCCTTTGGAACAATAGGACTACTCTATTTTGGGGTGAACACGTTGAGAACCCTAGTTGGGTTATTGGGGATTGATGGACACAAAGATATATGTTAATTTTGTTTTGCAATATTAAAATAATGACAAATGTAGTCACACTGAAGTCACTTGGTTTATTCGTTGGCCTCAATTGATTACATTGTGTGCATTTGTGAACTGTAAGCACACTAGTTGGTTGTATTGTTAAAGTTGAATCCAAGAGTACTTTGATGCATAGGCGAGAGTTACTATGAGAAAAGAAGATTAAGAGTAGCTAGATAGAGGATAAGTTAAGGTTCTAGAAAAGTTGATCGAGACAAGATTATACTTTTAAATAGTTTCAAAAGTAAGGAATAAATCCGCCATTTTGAGAGGTTGAATTTTTTTTTTCTTGATTTTTTTGGCCAATTCAATTGGAGAAAAATCCATCTAACCGTCCATAAACATTGGAAATCCAATTTCCCACCCTGAATTCGAAATTTGAATTTTTAGACTTAACCAATTTGTGAAACTGTTTGATTTACCATCCTAAGTGCTTTGATATTACAGAGGGAAAATAAGACTTTCATGATAGATCAGAGGTCAATTAGACTTTAGAAAAAAAAATCAAGATTCTTTTCTAAAATTATCTGTATATATTTTTTGAAATAAATAAACATTTAAAAAGGGCGGGCATGGTGTACAGAGCCTCCATGATGGGGCGATGGCTGCCCAGCATACCTTTTTTGTGTGGAAGAACATCGCCATCCCTAGAGTTAAATTCTTTGGCTGGCTGCTTACCAAAGGAAGAATCAACTACAAAAGCAATATGAATCTGAAGACCAAAAAAATATTCTGCAAGAGGATATCTGCATGATTTGCAATGCCCATTCCGAAACTCCAGATCATATTATCTCGGGTTGTGCCTTTGCGCGTGACGTTTGGCTGAAAATCGACTGGCGGCCGGATGATATTGCCCCAGCCTTTGGGAATCCAATGTGCCTGGTGGACTGCCGAGCATGGCTCAATCTTCTCTCCTCCTTCTCATTTGTTAGGAGCTATGGAAACATCAGCATGATGTGGTCTTCAGGGAAATGCCTCAGGATCACTCGAGGTTGATTGCAGCTTGCAGAAACACGGCCAAGCTATGGAGATGCCGTATTTCCAAAAACAACATGCGTTTTTCTATTACTTGGTGTAATCATTTACCTTTGTAATCTCCCCCTCCTTTTTTTTCTCTCATGGTGTATTGAACTCAGCTTGGACCAGGGCCCTGCTGCCCCCAACCACCTACCGGCTTGCCGGCATCTGTGATCTGCAATATATCAGGTGGGGGTGATTTCTACCCCCTCTGCCGTTCCTCTCAAAAAAAATAAACATTTAAAAAATATTTAAATCTATTTGATAGTAGAAACTCAAAGATATAAGTTGCTTTAATTTAGAAACATACGAAACCACTCTCTATATTTTTGTTTCTTTTTAGAACTATTTGGTTCATGCCTAATCGGACACTAGGCCTAAATGCTGAAATGCAAGCAACATAAATCCTTTATGCCAAAGCGTGAAACATCAGGCAACTCTTCGTGCAAATTAAAACAAATTTTCGTAAGTAGCAACGTCTTGCTTAACAAAGAGCATGCACTAGAAATTTCAAATGAAAAGTACAGTTCAAGTTTCAATTGCACATTTACAGCATGTATCATATTGATAACTTAACAAAAGGATTCCCAATCAAAAAAAAAACTTAACAAAAGGCATTGCACAACTTGTCCAGCACTGGCACAACAACTTTACGAACATGCGAAATGGTACTGGGTGCCGAACTTCATGCATTTATTAAAATCAACGAAATGGTACTGGGTGCCGAACTTCATGCATTTATTAAAATCAACGTACATTATAGTGCGTAGCTTCGAAAAACATAACATAATTTTAGGTTTACTGATTCAAACAATTTTCTAACATCAAATCTAATTTTTATTTATTAAAATGCATAATAGTTGTTTTAAAAACACGTAGATAATGTTATTGCAAAACAACTATCTCATCCCTTAAATATCATGAAGCTATAATTTATTTCAGGCTATTTTAAAATTGAGAAGATCCTAAGGTTAACGAAGACAAAGAACTTCACCAAGGGCAGCAAGAAGGGCCACCTTGGCCCAAGAAGCACCGATGTAGATGATTTGTCCTTTCTGGGTCTCTTGTTTCTTTAATTTTTGCATGCTAGTTCTAGAAAAAAAAAAACAAATTAGGTACATTCTTACATAAAAATTTTCATTAAATAAAAAAAAAATAATGTTGGAACAATTCTGAGTTTCTCGTAGTATAACAAAAGAGTTTTTCTATCAAACTTGATGTGTATGGTTCAGAAGAACAGAAAAACGTGTGCCATCATTTACGGAACCAATGGACATTATGTCGTCCAACACATGAATGAGTCCAAAGGTTCACCCAATAACGATGAACAGGGTCATGTTCCTAAAGTTTACGGGGACAATCAGTAGGCGGAGCCACCCATACGGCAGGGTGGGGCAGCTGCCCCAGCTACCGCCGGAGAGAACGAGGAGCAGCGCCGCGGCGAAGTACGGGACAGCGGCGGCGTCCGGCGGCCTCCAACGTAGTTGCTCGTAGTAGAGAGGGAAAAAGGCCCAATAACTCAATAGGCCGGCCCAACTGCCCAAGTCCTAGGTCAAGTGGAAGGACCCAATCCCCAATTCGCTGGTTCTCTCGTACTCGTTCCAACTTCCGTCGTTTGCCCGCGCCGCGCCGCCGCCGCTTGCAGCGCTCGCCTGCTCGCCGCTCCCAAGCAGTCCGGCGCCCCGCCCTCTCCCTCCTGCTGCCGCGGCCGGCCGGCCCGAAGCTGCACAGCTGTCGCGCGCCGGCTGCCTGGCCCCAAGCTGCGCAGCCGCCGGCGTGCCGCCCGCCGCTCGCCCGGCCCCAAGCAGCAGCCCCGCCGCCGGCTCTGATGGTGGGACCAGCTGGCCATGGCCGTGGGTGTGGGCATGGCCGGAGAGAAGCTGAAGAGCCAGAGGAAGAGGGAGGAGCAGGTCGAGGCCGAGGCCGAGGCCGAGGCCGAGGCACAGGCACCTCTGCCCCCCCAACAGTCATGCGTCTTCTGCAATTGGGAAGAAAAAATATAAAACAAGAGGTATAATTGTGGATTTGACATTTAGGCATTTAGTATTTTATTTGAGATGTGACAATTAAGATTTGCGGGTTCTATATGTGTAGATTTGAAGTCATTTTTTGTTAGCATGAGTGCTGGCTCTGGATCCCACCCTAGTACCCATGAGAGTCAAATTGGTGCGGCTGTGGAAGAACAAATACATCAAGAAATAGTTGTAGTTTCTCAAGTTGAATCAACTGCAGAACAAGTAGAAGCCCAGGCAGAGCAAGGAGAAACACGGCCAGAAGAAGACAGTGTAACCAATACTAATCTCATTAGGGAATTTGATGCAAATCTTCATGTTATTGCTGATCCTGGATGTCGAATAGCAATTGATAGATTTCACCCTGACATTAGAGATGAGGTTAAGAGGGCTTATTTGTTGAAGGGTCCAACCCAACCTAGAGGTCATGCATTTCCAAAAACAAATCATAGATGTTTCCGGGCAGCATGGTTTGATGATTATGATTGGTTGGAATATAGTGTTTCAAAGGATGCAGCCTATTGTTTCTATTGCTTTTTATTTAGGAGAGAAGCAGAGCATGAAAAGTTTGGTCATGTTGTTTTTAGTAAGACTGGCTATGATAATTGGAGGAATGCAGCAAATAGAGGACTCCCAGATCATTGTCGGGCTGTTAATGGCTGCCACAACAAGGCAAGAAAATGTGCTGATGACTTTAGTAATCAACGGAAAAGTATCTCACGTACTATGCAGTCCAATACTATAGATAGTGAGAAGAGATATGAGGTCCAGTGACTGCAGCTTTAGGCATTGCAAGATTTCTCATTGCCCAAGGTCATGCATTTTCGTGGACATGATGAATCTGCAACATCCTTAAATAAAGGGAATTTCTTAGAGATGCTTGATTGGTACAAGAAAAGGAACAGTGAGGTGAGGGCTGCATTTGATGATTGCTGTCCACTCAATGCTAAGATGACTTGTCACCAGATTCAAAAGGAACTTACAGAAAGTTGTGCAATAGAGATTAGTAAAGTGATAAAGGATGAGATTGGGGATAATCTTTTCTCTGTTCTCATTGATGAATCTCGTGATATCTCAATAGCAGAGCAAATGGCTGTGATTGTGAGGTTAGTTGATGTATGTCTCATAAGTCAATAGTGTCATTGTTGATTTTTTTTTTTATGTATAACCTTACTGAACCATGTGTTGCAGGTTTGTGAACAAACATGGAATGGTTGTTGAAAGGTTCTTGGGTCTGAAGCACGTGGAGGACACAACTTCAAATGCACTCAAAAGATCTTTGCTTGAGATGCTTGCTAAGTATGGATTATCTGTTGCTAGGATAAGGGGACAAGGTTATGATGGAGCCTCAAACATGAGAGGAGAATTCAATGGTCTACAAAAGCAAATTCGTGATGAGAACCCATATGCTTTCTATGTTCACTGCTTTGCCCACCAATTGCAATTGGTAATTGTTTCAGTCACATCTAGTTGTTCATCCTTTGATGATTTCTTCAACTATGTTAGTTTGATTGTGACAAGTGCTAGTTCATCTTGTAAAAGAAAGGATAAGCTAATTACAAAACATAGGGAAGAAATTTTGGAAAAATTGGAGAGTGGTCAAAATTTTTTTCAGGAAAGGGAAAACATCAAAGGACTAATTTAGTTAGAGCTGGAGAAACAAGGTGGGGTTCTCATTTAACAACCTTAGCTCGTATTGAGATAATGTGGAATTCTGTGGTTAAGGTGTTGTCCATGATTCATGAGGAGGAGCGTAATACTAGTCGAGCGGGTGGTTTGGTGCGTAAGATGGAGAGCTTCTCCTTTGTTTTGAATATGAAGTTGATGTTGAAGGTGCCGCATCACTAATGAGCTATCTCAATTGCTACAAAGAAAGGATCAAAATATTGTTCAGGCCATGTCATTGCTTATTGATGTGAAAAACAAGGTTGATGAGTTTGAGAAATGATGGTTGGGAGCCATTGCTTGATGAAGTCAAATCATTTTGCACTGAAAAGAGGATTCCAATACCAAATCTAGATGAGTCAATACCTAGATGGGGTCGATCAAGGCTAGATGGTGACTTAATCACTCAAGAGCATCATTACCGTGTTGATACTTTCTTGGCTGCTATTGATGCTATTATCACCGAGATGGACCATCGCTTTAATGAGGTATCATCAGAGTTACTTGTTTGCCTCTCATGTCTTGATCCAAGAGACTCCTTTTCTAAGTTTGATGTTGAAAAGATTGCTCGATTAACTGAAATATATCATGAAGATTTCTCTGACATTGATCGCTCTAATATAAGAGAACAACTTCAGACATTCATCCTTCATATGAGAAGAGAGGAACAATTTAAGGCTTGTCAAGATTTTGCAAGTTTGGCTATACAGATGGTTAAAAGTGGAAGAGACATCACTTTTCCATTGGTCTACCGACTCATCAAGCTAGCATTGCTTCTACCTGTTGCAACTGCCACTGTTGAAAGAGCCTTCTCGGCTATGAATATAATCAAGACAGATTTTGCGTAATAGGATGACCGATGAATGGCTTAATGACTTGATACTCTGTTACATTGAGAAGGAGATTTTTAGAAGCCTTGATGGAGGTGAAATCAGGAAGACGTTTCAAGCCAAAGCAAATCGGCGTATTGACTTGCCTAGGCCACCTAGAAGACCAAGACATGATTAGTTCTTTCTTGAATTAATGGACTACTATCTTCAAATGAGGTACCATCATCAATCAATGCTTAAATTTGCCATAGATTAGCTATTGTTGTGCTTAGTTGTGATGTCGTTAAAAAGTTTTGTCATTGTTTCGCCCCACCTAAATTTTGTTGCTAGATCCGCCAATGCTTCTGGAGAGCAAAGCACATCCTGCTTTTTTTTGTTTTTGCTTTACGGTACCTTTCAAACAAACAATATTATACATTAAATGGATCAGATTTCTGGCTTGGAATCCTCCTCCAGAGAGAAGGCATCACATTTGCGCACGTTTTAGTCATAGTCGATCATCTGGGGAAAGGGTGCTAACTTCCATTAGATATCTCAGACAACACAAAAGAGGCAAAGATTCAGAGATCCTAGTCCTAGTACAACGCAATTCATAGTTGTAGCTAATGGAAAAGATTTAAGAATGCTAGATGGATCAGATTTCTGGCTTGAATCCTCCTCCGTAGAGAAGAGATTACATGTGCGCACAGTATAATCATAGTCGATCATCTGGGGAAAGGATCCTCACTTCCATCAAAGATTCATCAAAGCCTTTAGCCCAATAACAAAGTTGTTCGAACATTTACCAAATCGCAAAAGAGAAACAAACGTTGTTTCGATCAGAACATCTGGCTTAAGAGCCTTTCCAAAGAGAAGAACTCTAGAAATAGCACAGTATAATCATAGTCGATAATTTGGGGAAAGGATCATCACCTCAAAACAACATTTGATAAAGAAAAATAGAAACACCTCAAAAACATCTGTTGAAAAAAAATAAAAACCGCCCGCAAGAATAACCACAACCAAATTAAAACGAAATCGTCCGTCGAGAACATAGAGGGGGCTAGATTCATCGTTGCGGCAACTTCGAGTGTTGCACAATGTGGAGGACAACAATGGATCGAATAATGCGGCGCCGTCATTTATATAGGGCACAGGCAGGCGTGCAAGCGGCCAGCGGGCAAAACCCTAGCCACCACGGGCTAAGATGGACGGACGGATGAGCGGCAACGTGGATTTTTTTTTTTGGACGCGTCCCAGCGAAAAGAAGTGGTAGTGGGCCGGCTGAGGCACTTAGGCTGTTGCTTAGCCCACAGGCCACAACCCAATCTAGCCTTGAAAGATTTCAGCCCAATGGCGGCGGGTAGGGTTCCCTGAAAAGTCAGCGGGGGCACAGCGTGAGACCAGGTCACGTCCGTGCATGGCCTAGGATCGTGTTGCTGTCGTGTGAGGCGGTTGCGTTGCATGGCATCGCGGCGTGGTTGTAAGCCAAAGGTTTGGCACAATGCCATATTCAACTTTTTTGTTTTGAGAAGAGAAGATAATTAATACAACTTCTAATCATATAAGTAATGATTTTATAGCTCTTTTTCATTCTGAGGCGCGTCGTTGTAACTTATACTGTTTTTTACTCAATATAAAAGATGAGTAGACCTTTTGCATATTCGTGAAAAAAAAAAATCAAATAAGTAAGTGTGAGGCCCGTAGTGGAATTGTAGACCTCAGTTGAAAGACAATCCAATAACCAATCCACATTGAGAATGACAAGATATATACCATGCATGCAAAACTTTATTTTATTGAATTCATTCAAAGAACAATCTGCAACGAGAAGTCACCGAAGTGTCCTCTAGCTACTGAGAATAATCCCTGACAACTTAACAGCTAATAATACCACTATGATGACAATGTCCTATACATGTCACTAATTAATGCAGAGGAGGGCGGCCTGCATGTGATGCAAATTTGCAGCCAAAATTAAGCTAATCAATGGGGGTAAATGCGCCGTTAAACATGAACACCGGCGTTCGTTAACATAATAACAAGACAATTAAATGCACCAAAATTGAACATGAATCTACTACGTACGGATCAGGATCAGCTATGGACAGACGTGGTGGTCATCTTGTCAGGTCAGATCAGGTCAGGGGTCAGGAACACACAACAGCAGCAGCAGCGCTGGAACGGCCGGCCGGCGTTGTCAAAAGGGACAGCCGGCCATCGATCGCGCGCGCGGATGCAGGCGGCGGCCTTGCCGAGACCGGTCGACTCGACGCCGCCCGTCGTCTCACTGGCCCTGCTGCTGCTGCAGCGACGCCCACGAACCGGCCGAGGTCCCTGCGCACCACCGGGTTGGCCTTGACGGCGTTGTCCGTGGCCACGGCGTCCACCGGACTCGTCGGCACCAGGCACTTGCCCTCGGCGGCCAGCCGCTCCTGCATCGCTGCCGCACGCCAGCAGCGCGTGCATTCGCTCCTGCGCCGCCATGGCCGATGACGGCATCTTCTCCTCCTGCATCATCTGCATGCACGCATGCACAGGGATTCAGTTACACGAAACACAGTAATGAGGTGTTGAAAACATGGGGACATTGAAATGCAAAATGCAATGATAATTCACGGCGGTTACCACTTTTTACGCACCTTGTGCTGAGCCGGCGGCGCGCATGAGGGCGAGCACGCCGACCTGCGCTGCGGGTAGGAGCTTGACGTGGCGAGCGGCCTCCTCCAGCATCTCGGCGGTGTTGAGCTTTGCGCGCGCCGGGGATGAGCCGCGCCAGCTCGGCCGTCTTCTCGCTGATCCGCTTCCGGCGCTGCTTCGCGGCCGAGTTGTGCACGCTCTGGCCGCTGTCGGCCTTGTTGCTGGCGTCCGCGCCGCGCACGAACACGAGGGGCTCCGGAACCTGCATCGGGACCAGGACCGCGGGCGGGGGCGGGGCGGCAGTGGCAGTTGCTGGACGTACTCGTCGTTGATCAGGGCCCCTGTCATCGCGGGCACCTGGTGGGTGCCAGTGCCAATGCGCTGCCTCTTGCCGGAGTGGCGATCGGTGGCGCCGTCGAGCGAGGTGAGGAACATGTCGGCGTCGGTGGGCGGAAGTGGCAGTTGATGGACGTACTCGTCCTTGATCAGGGCCCCTGTCGTCGCAGGCACCTGGTGGGTGGCAGTGCCAAAGTGCTGCCTCTTGCCGGAGTAGTGCCGATCATCAGCCCCGGTGGCGCCATCGTCGAGCGGGTTGAGGAACGTGTCGGCGTCGGTGGGCGCGGGGGAGCTTGAGGAGGTCCTCGAGCGCGGCATTGGAGGCGTCGCCGAGCGGGTCGTAGACGAAGCCGAGCAGCGCTTCGGTGACCTCGGAGGAGTGGTCGTCGTGGTCGTCCTGGTGGAGGAAGGTCATCATGTCCGCGGCGTCCGGGGCGGGAGGCGGTGGCCGAACAGCGTGGCGGTTGTCGGGTGGAAGCTGAGTGCCATGGGTCGTCGTGGCGAGCGGGGTGGTTGCCTTGTCTCTCTCTGCCGGCTTGCTTGCTTGTGTGTCGAAGCTCAACCGCCGTACGTCCTGGCAATGCAAGACGACCGAGCGAGCGAGAGTCAAGGGGAGGAGGAAGAGGAGAGGAGGAGGCGGCGGCGGCGGGCTGGACTGTAATGAAATAGGCACAGGCGCAAGTTTAAGGATCGAATCCCCTCACGGCTTGTCTTGGATTCTCCGAGGCGGTTAAGCCTCTCCCGGCTTTCGTAGCTACCACTACCACGGACCCCACCTCGTCCTCAACTCGTGGACCCATCACCACGTGTCGCCTCCTCCTTCCTTGTCTCATCCGGACGCCGCGCGCAGCCTGCAGCAGCGGCTCGTGTTCATTGCTTCCTTGCTGAGCAACCTTTACTTGGAAGCTCCAGTCCCAACTTCGATACGACACACTGTCTAGTGTTTTATACTTTTTTTTACCTGAACTAGTGTTTATACTATACTTGAGTGATTTGGCATATTAGGTAACTCAAGCGATTTATTGAGTCAAGTCACACAAATCTAAGTGAAAATAATTCATGGCCGTTGCTCACATCACACAAGTAATAGACAAGAATTATCACACAAAAAAAACAGGAAAAGAAAATTCTTGTGAAACATGCAATACTATCACAAGAATGCAACCAGACCCAAACACATAGCTAGATACACTAGAAAAAAATATGTACGAGTTATTACTTTTTAAATAATCTGTAAGAGTTAAATATGAGGAGCAACAGTAAGTGATGTTAAATACTACTATACAAAAAAAAAAAAAAATCTGCGGATTGCAAAAGAACAAAATAAATATTTTGAGTCCATTTTTGGGAAACAAACATACCAAAAAAAAACAAATAAACCTATTCCCAAAAGTAGTATATGAATTACAAAGAACAAAAAAAAAAAATGAGTGCATTTTAGGAACCAACCAAAAATTCCAAAAAAAAATTTATGAATTGCAAAGCACAAAAAAAAATTTGAGTGCATTTTAGCAAACTCGAAGTCATCAATTGTGAAACCTTGAACAACAACAAATGTCCTAGAGGCCAAGAATCCATCAAACAAATGAGGTGGCATTATCCAATTCAGAGCGTGGACATATTAAGTCAATCAACAACCTACTATGTTTTTTTACAAGAAACCTACTATGTTTTTAACGGTACCATTTAGTATACAAGGAATTATAATTATTCATATGAAATAAGAAATACTTACATTAGAAATACATACCAAATTATACCTAATGAACAATCATAAATGACATTGAAGTCTACAATAAATAATGGTTGGACAGAAAAATGCATATCGGTGAACTCTCATAGAACAAACAAAGCCACCTACCATAAAACAAATGCATATCGCGCTTTCCCAGCAGCCCCGTTCTAGAGGACGCGGTGGCGAGTCAGTAGCGGCAGCGAGCACCCTCCCGGCGACGGTACCTTTATCCATTGACGGGAGTTGCGAAGGTCGCTTCCCCAGCAGCTCGTCGGCGTCCATGGGATTCCGTTCCCTCCTTCACCATCTGCAGTTTGTTTTGATGCTGCCGGTGGTGACTCTTCTCCTGGATCTTGGTAATCTCTGATTCCTGTGCTATCTGAATGTTCTGAATGCTTAGCTACTGCGTGCGTGCGTGTGTGTTCTCGTTTACTGAAGGTAGTGCGTGTGTGTGTTCGTTTACTGCGTGTGTGTGTGTGAACTGAATGTTCTGAAATTTGTTTTCTGTGATATTCTTTGCAATTTTACCAAACTAGGATTTGAACAAACTAGCATTTTTCTTATTAGAATGAGAACGTGCACAAAGTGGTTTTATGAGAGTTCCTTTTATTTTCACTACATCAGGTAATGGCTCTGTTGTATGTGTACTGGTGGCATGTGAACTGAATATCAAGTCCAAGAGCAAATCTTCCCCTTCGACTGAATATTGGAATCCACTGAATATTACATTTAGTCAGAATGATGGACGAGGCTGCTACAATCTGAATGCTTATCCTGTGCATTTTTAGCTTCACATTTGGCTGTGCAAATTGTGAATTTGGTTGTACATTTGGCTGTGCATTTTTTAGCAAACTGAATTTGACTATGCATTTTTAGCAGACAAAATATCTGTTCAATGTACTTTTGGCTCTATGTGTGTAGATGAGGCTCTACACGATGGCTACTGTTGCCATGCCATTATCTGAATGTGAACAATACTATCTGAATGTGGCAAATTACATGTGCAAATTGAATTTGGCAAACTGATTGCCTGTACAGTTTGGGTATGGCATGCAATCTCTGAAAACTTTTTATGAATGTATCTTGCAGCCAAGTGTTGATATGAAGTCTTGATGGAGGCGACATGAAGTCATATCTGAATTTTGTTACATTGCTTTTTTTTTGTTCTTGTTGCAATGAACCAGTCGATCAACTGCAATGCATGCTGTCCAATTTGTTATAATGCGTTTGTGCATGTGAATGTGAACTGTGTGCATGTGAATGTGAAACTAAACTGGATGTGTGCGTGTACTATTATTTGCATCTGAATGTGAAGGTAACTGTCGCTCCACTAGTGTTGTTATTTTTCATTGCTATTATTCTATCAAATAGACACACAATAGTATACACAAATACATTTTTAGTTGATCTTAAGATACATGCACAACATTAAATAGCTTACAGACGGATCCTCTGTCTGTGGGTTGTATGGGTTGTCTTTATATCTGACTGTATGATAAATTCGAGGTTCTACAGACGACGAGCCGTCTGTGGGTTATACATGCCCTAAGAGCACTCACAATGCAGACTCTACCATAATGTCTAAAACTATTTATTACCTTGGGTAACGTGGACTTGGAGTCCAAATAAGACTTGGAGTCTTGTTTTTTCTCCTTCTCTCTTTCATAAATACACCGCCACATCATCGTCATATAAGTAAAGTGCAATAAATACGATGGTAATAAATAGAGCTTAGGCTACATGGTAGAGTCCGAATTATGAAGTGCCCTAAGTTACCTAGAAGCAGGAATCCAAATTTAAGAAATAGAACAATAACACATATTCTGGAAAAAAAATAAAAAAAAACAAATAAACTGGCATCTGATGCAAATAAAATAAATAAGTAGTTGTTCTTTATATTATCACGTTAATATTAGTCTGCTTAAGACTATAGAGCGGTACCAGAGGTATATCTAAGCTTCAGCTAATGCAACACGAATACATCTGATGTTGTAGTGCCATCTAGGTAAATTTGCTTCATTACCAAGTCAATTTCATAAAAAAATGTTAAGACATCCAAGGAATGATTTTTTTGAGCTCTGATGGCAGGGCGAAAGCTCTTAGGTGGTTTTATCCAGTAGATAGGTTGTGAGGTTGGCCGGATGTGATGTTCGCTCGACGTTGTACTCGTACTTTTTGTATGTGGTTGTGACTTTTCCTCTTAATAAAACACAGGTGAATAACCCGATCGAAGAAAAAAAAACTTTTAGGCGGCTACTGCAAATATTGACTTTCATCGTTGCCATGCATAAAGTAGACAAAACAAAATAAGCAAAACGCAAAGGTGAGCTACAGAAACAGATAGAGCGAGCGGTGCGCGCTGAAAGATGACATACGATGCAGATCGAACCGAGAGCAAATCGGACGGCCACAAAATTCGTGTGAACCTGGCAAAGAAATTACAAAGGCATTAGCTTTTCTAAAACTTTGGTGCCAATGGGAGGTGCCTCGTGTAAAGCTGAGCGTGTTTTGCTCCCCGTGGTGGAAGGTTTTCAGGCCTGCAATCTGCTGCATCGCTCCAGGTTTCGTTGGACTTGGACCGGATGTTCGAAAGTGCGATCGATCTCGATCCCTCGTAACTGGGCTCCAGTGGAAAATGTGAAAGGAAAAAAGTATGGATTCCCTCCCCATTATCAAGAAAGTTCACTTTTTCTCCATCATTTCGAAAGGGGACATATCACTTAGCTCCTCAACTTTTCAAGCCATACAAATTACCTCCCTCGAGCGGTTTTGAATGTGGATTGCTACAGTAACCGTGGTTTGCTACAGTGTCAGTGGGTTTGCTACAGTACCAGTACCTTTTCTTTTTAAAAAAATCTTGTTGAATCTTTGAAAAATTATAATAAATCATAGAAAAATCATAAAATAAAAAATCCAATTTTGTTGGACTCCATATGATTAGATCTACACAGTGAATATATAATTTGATATGCTTTAGTATAAAGTTTTTGCTAAAAAAGATTTTGTCTTTTTCTTTTTAATTTATATAGCTGAATCTTTTAAAAATCATAGTAAATCACAGAAAAAAAATCATAAAATAAAAAATCTAATTTTGTTAGACTCCACATGAGTAGATCTACACGGTGAATATATAATATGGTGTGCTTTTGTCTAACAAAATAATTATAGAAGTTGCAGCTACGAATTATAAATATAAAAGAAAAAGACAAAACCTTCGTAGCAAAAACTTTGTACTGAAGCATATCATATTATATATTCACTATGTAGATCTAATCATGTGGACTCCAATAAAATTGGATTTTTTATTTTATGATTTTTCTATAAATTACTATGATTTTTTAAAGATTCAATCGGAATTTTTTAAAAAAGAAAAGGCAAAGACACTGTGACTGTAGCAAACCCACTGGTACTGTAGCAAACCACGGTTACTGTGGCAAATCCACCTTCAAAACCGCTCGAGGGAGGTAATTTGCATGGTTTGAAAAGTTGAGGGACGTGATATGTCTGGTTTTTGAGTTGAGGGAGGAAAAGTAAACTTTTGTGATGGTTGGGGGAGTGAATCCAGACTTTTTCCAATGTGGAATGTGTGTGAAGTTCCCGTGAAACGAAACGAACGAAGCCCACACGCACAGCTTTCGGCCTTTTGGATAGCCCGGCCGGCCCCTTTTTGTCGTCGGATACAAGCAGCCCAGGAACACAGTCGGCCTGCGCTCGTCTTCGTCCCACAAACAAAAGAGCCCAGAGCATGCGACAGGATCGAAAAAAAAATATCGAAAGAAATACCTGGCCTAAAAAAACCTATATATGTTGCTTGAAAACGAATTTCGCTTATATAAGTGTAGAAAAAAACTATAAAAAATCCATATATTTTTTAAGCCATGCAAATGCAGATATTTCTCTGTCAAAAATATCTTCCCACGTCGCGTTCCTCGTGTCACGGCGACCTCTCCTCAGTTGGCGGGGCCAGAGCCCACAGACGCGACGGCGACGTGCGATGCGAGACTGCTGAGAGCTAGCCCGTGCACGCGCACGCCGGGCCACGGGCGGAGCGAGTCGATGATGACGCCTAGTGCACTGCGAACGATGATGCATGGAAACAGGGGCGGAGACCGGACCAGAGACTGGCGCCAGTCGGTCCAGAGACCACCACTACAACGGGCCAGGGCCAGGGCATGTTGCTGACTGTTGACCAATGCTTGCTTCCAGATCCACGCTGTCAAGTACGTACAGTACGTGGCTGGCTAGAGAAACTTACCGAACCGATGCGCAAAAACTCCAGTCCAGCCTGCTGCTGTCCGTGTCCCCGATGCTACTGAACAAAAACAAGACACAGATGTATCGATCACTGAACACTGACCCTGGTCACCGTCTGAACACCATGGACCACTCCGTCGTGACCGTTGTGCGTTTACACTGTCCATAGGCGTCCACAGTTACGGATGCATGCATATGGGGCCAGTTGCCCGCCATCATCCCGGCCAGTATGAATGTGCAAGGCCTTGAAGGCCATATATGCTGGAGACTGGAGCTTGTATGCTGGAGACTGGTGCTTGTCGGAGAACCAACGCTAGCTCATCTTTAATTATACCAATTAGTTAATATAAAATCCGGGACGTACGTACAATGACCAACCCGATCGTCGACGCGAACTAACAAACGCCACTGCCTGTCCTTTGGCAGTTTGCAGCAGCCGGAGCCGGATTCCTCAGGCTGCCAGCGGAATCTGCGGCTCCTGCATCGCAACAAAAGCCCGCCACAGCTGAGCTGAGCATGGTCTCTCTCGTCACCCGCGTGTCGTTCCTGGATGCGAAATGGATTCGCGTGCGTACCTGCCGCTGCCGCTGTCACTCCACGGGATTGGACCCCGGACCGCGCTGCGTGCCGTGTCCTCGATCTGCTCGTCTTAAACCATCGGTACCTCTGAACTCTGGTATAGTCGCCGTATGTATGTACGTCTCCCGTCTCCGTCGACCGGTCGGATACCTCGTACGTGAGCTCGTCGTCGATGGTTGGCGAGCAGACGGTAACTAGCACTGTCATGATGTCACATATAAAAAAGTTCTACTTGACTTGTTGTTGCGTGAACCATATGGTTAATTGTTTTGGATAATGATGAAACAACCATAGTAACCAATTAACCATATGGTTAGGCAGCGGATAGCGGCGCAGGTAATAGACTGTTGTAAACAAGGACGGGCCACAGCCGGGTGCGTCGTCTCCACTTGACTGCTCGGACACGCCCTAGCAGTAGTAGTAGTTAGCGGTTGCTAGTGACGAGGAGTACTAGATAGATTAATATAAATCGATCGGCGCAGACGTACTGAGCGCACATGAGACACGAGACATCGATCGCGTCAGAAGCGTGTCAAGTGTGAACGGACGATCGATCCACATCCATGTGCTCGCTAAACCTACCTACACACAGACGCGGATGGATCTCTCTCCGGCCGGAAAGCCGACGAGCTCATCGTCGCCAGCCGGCGAGGGCGCCACGGCACGGATATGGATGTCGGCAATGGCATGTTCCCAGCCCGGAACAGCCAATCGTCACGGCAATCGTCACGTACGTATCCATCCACCCTCCGGCCCGTGCTCAGCGGCCGGGCGCTCCTGCATGCAACTGCACAATATGGTTTACACGGGAGCTCGATCACTGTTTGTTGTGACGAGTGCAGATCGCGCGCACTATCGCGCGGCCTGCTCCTGCCCGCCACATATCGACATGATCGTTGAACCCGTGGTTCCGATGTGGCCCCGCCACTTTTGAAGGGGCATCTCATCTTTCAAGAAGCAATATCGATCGCCATAACGGTGACGAGGCTATATATGAGCCGTGCAACGATGCAAGTACGACGAATATAATAATAATAATTTGATTATTTTACACATTAGTGGAGTACTGTACTACCTTTTTTTTTTCGGTTGCAGTCTTGCAGATTGCAACGATTGCTTGTTATTATTGTGATGACATAAAGTTTTTTAGATATAATATCATTGTCACATAAAGTTGCAACAGAATCGTAAAGGCATGCGCAAATTTTTAGCCAGCTCATAATAACTCTATGATCGTTTATAGTAAGTACGTACCTTCTCATACCGCCAATGCAATCCATTGAGATATACGTTCTCTAGATTACAAATTTAAAGTAATTAAAAAGTTATGTGGTTTTGTTAGAAAGGTATATATTGTAAAATTAATCAAAACTCGTCTTTGTCAATCGTCATGGTTTTAGATATTGATAATCGAATTTTAATATTTTGAAAAGAATATATTAGACTTATATGAAGGAGACATCTTAAAAGTTCGTAGGACCATCCACAGCTAGCTATGGATGTCAAGTCAACGTCATTGCTATTATATAGTAACAAATAAAGGAGGAGCGCATCACCCACAAATATTGAGTTATCGCTAAAGTCGCTTTAAACGCTAATCAGCCCATGCATCACCGGATAATCAGATCATTATGTGAAGTTCACTGTAAATTTTCCCAAAACTTCCCTTGTTTCCAAGTCCAAGGACACGCAAAGAAAGTGGCCCCCAGTAATTGTTCAAATAAACAAAACAAGACCTCAACTATAAAATCAAGTCAAATTATTGCTACAGGAAGTAGCACTCAGGCAATAATGAAATGCGTGGGAAATTGCCAGATATTTACAAATGACATACTCATGGTTGAAAATTATTGAGACAATTCACAAAATGATGCGTACTCCGTCTAGCAAGTCACAAGACACAACCTCCAAACAAAGCACAAGGATCGCACTGGAGAGGTTGAGCTGCCTAGTGCCTAGTGGAGTATTGGTGATGTTCGCCCCAAAAAAAAGACTAAGTATTGGTGCTAAATGAGGATCGATGGCAACAACAATGTCTAAATAAAGGCTACTAATAGACATCACCACTTCCTCCACACCATGACTGCTAGAATCCTCAACCTCTTTCCCTCCTATTCACTCACTCCACGGCGGCACTAGCATTGTCAACATCTTTCCCTTCCCTACATGTTAGGCTCGGATCTTTGTTCACAGTGGTTGTTTGTACGTCCATGGCAGGCGGGCATAGCTTTAATCTGTCCTCCACTCATGAGCTTAATTGGAGAGAAAGTCCATGGTGGAAACCACCCCCTTTATTTTTTTATTTTTTTTGAAATGGTCGGCAGGAGCTCTGCCGATCTTGTATATTGATAGAGAAGAAGGGAATGGTGGAAACCACTAGATTTGAACGTTCAATAAACCATGGTGGTAAACAAAAATGTGGCGGTCTAACATCGACATGAAGGGGCGAAGCCAGTGACAAAATTACTCTGTTGCACAACTCAAATGACACATATAACTCTCTTAAAAAGTTAAAATATATGGTAAATTTGAAGCTGTTTAGTGGTAGAACATTTTTTACCCTGGTGCCAGTGCTCTCCGCAAGCTGTACCTAGCGTCACCCCTGTCGACATGGATGGGAAAACGGAAGCAAACCAAAGATGAAACACGTTGAGATGGAAATTGCTTAAGACAATTCATACGTGACAAGCTAGACATTTCCCATTGAAATGATGCTTGGACAGGAAGTCCTAGACTTTCAAAACGAGCACAAAAAATAAAAATTTGACAAGAAAAGGATATCCTATATACATAACTCTATATAAAGGACAAAAATAAAATATATTTAGACGACCCATCAATATAGACAAGCATGGATTTTGGGAGGCGGAAGCAACTCTAGAGCACGTAAAGAAAGCAGTCAAGCAACTGATCAAATAAAGAAGACCGGCAATGTCCAAATATTCAGTCAAACTATTTCTTCCCAACCCAAGAATCAGTACAAGGTACTTTTCAGGCATGATCGGAATGCGCGAGAAATTGCAAGCAATTTGGAGATGAATCTACTACTGCCGATGGAAAAGACCGTAAAGCTAGGCAATGCATACGTGATCGGACGGACATTTCCGTGCAAACCGCGCGCGGCACCCCGGTTGAAGTCGCCAGAGAATTCCAAACGCATCGCATCACACGCACACCAAAGCCGGCCGGCGGTCCATCTCAATCAGGTTGCCATTGTCGCCCAAGCTGGTCTCGCCCAAAGGCCGGCCGGGCCCCTAGTCGCGCAACAGCAACAGCTCGTCGTCCCCTCGGTGGCTCGGTCGGTCCCGAAGCGATGATGGTTTCGGTTGGCTGATCTGATCCTGACCGACCCCAACAGGGTGAGAGACAGAGAGACTTGGACTCGGGACCGATCCACGCCGGCGGCAGCTGCGCCTGCGGGCGAGAGTCGCGCCAGCCGTTCAGTCCAGCCAGCTCCCCGTGTAAATTGCCCGGACGGCAGGGACTGACCGACTGATGACCGGCTCACCGGAGCTAGGGTCGTTGGTCGTTGCGGCGTTGACTCGGCGCCGGCCCGACCACTAGTAGTTTGTCTGGAGGCCGAAAGCTCCGTGCAATTTAAGGTATGGTTTCAGTTCAGAACGGCTCCAATGGACGTTGCTGCAACAAAATATACACAATCGCAATCACGCGTCATGACCCTCCCGATATCGAAAACAAAGACAGACTGAGCACCCTGCAGGTCAGCTGTTGGATTCAGTCTGTTACAGTGATAGTTGATGGATCTTTAGTTGGATCACTACGCGTCATTACAGTGATAGTTGATGGTCAGGTCAGGCGAATGGTAGCTTGCTATTTACAGTACATTTTCATCAGCTTGCAGCAAGTCTCGGCTCGGATGGTCAATATCTAGTTCTAGTGCGGTTGCAGTTGCAGTCCCGTCGTCAGCCAGGAAAACGAATTAGGTGCCTTTCTGTATTTGCAGTGCAAGCAGAATTGGGCGAAATTGGTAGCCAATTTCCAGAGTTGACTAATGTCGCCTGCTTGGTCTCTTTTAGCACCTGTATAATGTAAGATGTACTAGTTCAGACCCTTTTAAGAGAAACACTACTACACTAGCATCAAGATACTTACGTGCAACTTCCATTGCACGAATAAAGGGCGTTTGTTGGACAGGAGGACACTATAGCTTTAGGGTTGTCTAATTTGGCCATGCTTGTCGAGCTAGATCAGATCAGATCAGACCAGACCAGAGCAGCATTCGAGGTCTCTTCTAGTGAAGGAGATAACGTCGTCGTTGTAGCACTGATAAACATCGTCGTTGTGGCACTGGGAGCATGTCACATAAACATTGTCGTTTTAGCCCTGCAATCTGACAACACCTACTATACGCTAGGCTGGCATCCACTCGTGGCATGGAACAGGAATCTTGTGGTGCGTTCCCTCCCTGGCTGATGCACTCCTCGGTGAATAAAAAAAGAGGAACAGGACTGGAGTAGTACGTACTACTCCCTCTGTCCATGGAGTTCGTCGTTTTTAACTTTTAAACTTCATATTTGACCATTCGTCTTATTTAAAATATTTATACAAATCATAAAATAAATTAATCAATATTCAAGTATCTTAATTGATAAAATAAGTCGTACCAAAATAAATTATATTTGTACAAAAAATTTGAATAAGACGAAGCATCGAATAAGACAAGACACTAATCCGCGCGACAAACTCATTGGGGACGGAGGGAGCAGTAAGCTTGCAGTGCTCTTGCAACAGTCTGTTGCCTAGTGGAATTCCTGCCTAGTGTATTGATCTCCGTGTCCGTTCCCAGAACGATGTCGTTCAGTGCAGGCAGTGGTTGCACGTTCCCGAATCCAGAGTTGACTCTGTCGCGTCCTTGGCCTCTTTTGGAAAGACACCCCAGCCCCACATTTAAGAGAAACGCTAGTACGGAGTACAATATCAAGGTACTTATTTACGTGCATCTTCTGTTGCACTAATTAAGATCGTTTGTTGGACAGGATGGCTAGGGTGGTTTATTTGGCCATGCTTTGTGAGCTTGATCAAATAAGACCAACACCTATTGATATACTACGGTCCTGAGCCAGACAACGACCAGTATCTCATGAGGCATCAACTAAAACACAGTCCAAGAAGTAGCTGCACCTGTTCCAGTAAATAAAGATGAAGTGAGCTAGTATCACGTGACTGTCGGATCGTACTGAATCATTTATACACACTGTTGGCTGCTATCCGATCCAGACAGATACGTACTACGTACAGTCGTACAGACCATGCAGCGATATTCCCTCTCTCGGAGTTGGAGATACTACCGCCGTGTCACACGGTGTGGTAACGCTGCGCTGCATCGACCATGTTAGCATGTTCCAGATCCGCACAGCAGGGCACGGAACCAACAGCACACGTAAGTGTATATACAGAACATTGAGAACTGAAGATTAAGAAGGAATCTCTTAATCTGCTTTTCCAGCTCTTCAGAGGTGCTAATAAAGGTAGAATTTACAATACGTTTTTTCACAGAAAGTGAGTGTGCTCGCATATCGTGAGTGTTTTTGTTGTACTGTAAACTAAAAAATATGTGTGTCTGCATGGTGAGAGTCGAGACAGGCGGAGCTGACGGTGCCCTGCTGGGCGGAGACACTAGGGGCGTGTTTGATATGGGCCAAAATGAGGTGGCCGAGCCCTAGAGCTGCAACAGCTCATGTTTGATTTCTTGACATCATATGTTGGCCTGGTCACAGGGATGCAAATCACCATCAATCTCCTGCATTGGGGAAAAACACTCTGGGGGTTCGTATTTTCAAAGCCAGGCTCGTTTCGTCCTCCACGCGCTGCATCCTGTCACCTCTCACCCCACTCTGAGTTTCACCACGCTCAACACGCACGCCGTGCTCTCGCCAATGATGTTGTCGCCACCTAGAAAGCACGTCGCCATTGCCATGACATAGCTGTTCTTCTTCACTTCGCCACCAGCACCTCACCGAGCTACGCATCGCCCACGACCCTTTTCTTTTTGGACGTTGCGCCGGATCCGCCTTGAAGACGAGCTGGCAGCTGTGCCGCCACCGGATATGGGACTGCCTCCGGTCGATCCAGTGGAGGCGGTCTTGGACTGCGTCCGATTGGTGCTCGAGCCTGGTGACGGCCGCTTTGGAGCCGCCATCGCGGACGGAGGTGGCGCCGAGCAACTAGCGACGCGGACCCATCCGCCGTTGTGCTCGAAGCGACGCAGCGAGCGCAAGTGGAGGAGCATGCCGTCCAACATGCTCATCAAGTGCTCGATGCAATTTCAACGAGAAGAGGGTGTGGTGGTAATTCGACCAAATGTGTGCGTGAGAGTATACATAACTTCTTGGAGCAGAAATCAAGCACCAACTCAACTGAGCCAGGCTCGTCTCGTGTATACAAATCAAACAAAGAGTATGTGTAATATGAGCCTCGCAAGCTGGCTACGGCCTGGCCGACGGGCCTGCCCCCCCACGGCTGCTGAAATCAAACACGCCCTGGGACGCCGGATCAATTCGAGATCGATCCGCTGCACATCAGTTTAGGATGCTTGCTGCTCACTGAAAGTTCAATGTAATCTTCGATGCTCATCAAGCCGGCCTTAGGTCGGCCTGCTGTAATTGACTCTATTCCTTCTTGATGCAATATGATACGCATTGCTCCTGTGTATCGGAGAAAAAGAAATGTAATTACGTGCTTGTGTACATCGAGATCAATCCGCTCAGCTGACCACCCACCTAGTGGTGTGACGGATGACACTGCCCTACCGATCGGCTATTATGGATGGATTCTATAGACATTGTAATTTGAGAAAAAAATGCATGAAAAGATGTAATGTAAAGTAAGAGTTCCTATCCACCAAACCACCCTTATGTTATTTCACGTGAAACTCATTTAGAATTCATGTACTAGCACCTTCTAGATCAACACATGGCAACCATACAGTGTGTTGCAATTGAGGAATCGACATTGACGTGTCCTACCACTACTCAGATCAGTTTATCAGTGCCGGTGGACTGTATTCCAGCGGTGATGTCCGAATCTGTTATAGTGTACTCAACACCATTAATTTTCTACGGTTAGAGATAATGCCGGCTCAGTCCTTCGAAGGTGCTCATAGGGGTAGGGTTTGCGTGACGTGTGTTCATAGGGGTGAGTGTGCGTGCGTGTTGAGCGTCTGCGTTGTACTGTGTAATCTCAAAAAAAAAAGAGATAAAACTTATGTATAACTTCGATATCAAGATATATTTTTTGAATTTTAATATTGTTAATAAGTAATAAAATTGAGAAAGTTTAAGTGGCACATTTCTATATATATTGACAAATATAAAAGGACATACGGAGTACGTATATTGCTGCTGGGTTCCCCTAGAAGATCGAAGCGACAGAGGGCAAAAAGAAGGAAGCCGCTGCAGCAGGAGCTTTCGGCTGCATGCATGCCGTGCCCACACAGCCACAGCCACAGCCACAGCCATCGTCGGGATGCTTTCTCCATTTGCTCGCCCGGTAGGTAGGTCCAGTATGAATCACTGTCGTCTCAGCTAGAGCTAGCTCGTCTAACGGATCCTGCATCGAGAGGGATCGATGGTGGAAGACCAATGTACGGTCTCTTTCGCGAGCACGACGAATGGACAGGGGCATGCAAACAATTCGCAGTCTCTGAACACAGTTCGAATCTTTCGGCTGGCCATGACGATCAATGCCCCAGATAATATCTGGTTCACAGTTACACACAGGAGATGGTGGGAGCTGCAACAGCGATGCATGCCCACGGCGATAATAACCGCCAATATACGGGCATCGGCACCTAGGATAAGTATCAGGTGAGGTCAAAATTAAAGCACTAAATACAGTTCAGTAGTGACTGGTGGAGGATATACAGTAGGTGGCATTGCCCAACACGTTTGGCATGCTAATTGGTCAGGTACTCTGCTAGATGTCTGGACTCGACTTGACCACAAAACATGTACAAAAGCTCTAGCCACCAGGGTGGTATAGAGAGCCACTGCCAACAGCCCAAGACCAGCGACCAGATTCGGTCCGTCGGTTCAAAGTCAATTCCGCTAAATGGCCAAGCAAAAAGAGTTCACACGCACACACCGTGTTCCACGGACACGTGGGACCCGCATCGAGAGATTCGAATATGCCGCCGTCAAGAAAACCAATGGTAGACCGAATAACTTCCCCAAAGTAGATTTCCCTTTGATACGAGATTATTTCACGAGAGACCTTTTTTTTCGGAACACACGCTACACACAATGTTGACGCACATAACTCGCTCTGTCCACAGAAATTTTGACCAAGGTTATAGTGAATAATACAAAGTATTTATTTCTCCAAATATATTTATTATGAAAATATATCTCACTACTAATCTTATTAAGCGAGAATTGCATGTTTTCGTGGACAGATGGAGTATATGCATACTTCTTTCTCTATATATAAACTTATTAAACGCACACTGGGTAAATAATGATGTTTTTAAATAATTAAATTATACCTAATATTAATATCAAGAAACAAAACTTTCATCCTATTTTTTTCTCACTGTTTCACAACTTCTCACACGATATAAAGTTTCTTCTATCCTAACTTATGTACTTACCAACTGCACCCACATACCAACTTACCAACTTCTCACACAATATATGTGAATGTATCTTATGACCCGTGACCAAGACTCGTGGACGTATTGGGTTGCGGTGCTTGTGGACATGATCCACGCTCATGAGTCATAACAACTATTTCTATATGTATTGTGTTTCGTTCTCGTTGTATATATAAGAGCATATTTGTTAGTAATATAAGAAAACATGAACAAAAAGACCCTACAATTTGATATAACCTTTAGTATATATGTTCACCATGTGTATATTACCCATCATCATGTAATAAAATGGAAAACATGGTTTGATCTTGCCAGATTCTAAACCAGCTAGTACTTCAATTAAAGTGCCATATGCACTCCTTAAAAAGTTCTGATTTTGACAATTATTTAAAAAAATATATTTTGGCTGCTAATTATTGGAAAGGAATCTTGTTGACGTCCCACCGGGATTAGTAGCTTCGGTCAAGTTGGAAGTTTAGCTCCTAAGTTCTGAGTGGTGAAAATCATAACCATGTTAATTTTTGGATGGAAACATAAGTAGTAATTGAAGGGATGCTTTTTTAGGGACTAAGTGGGGTAACCCCCCCCCCCCCCATTTTTTTTTAATAAATGTGGTAAAGTACACGAAGTTGTGCAAAGACAAGCTTACAAAGCTCAAGAGAAAAAGGCCTAAATACATTATGGAATATTCTCTAACCATTGTTTTAAAGAGCCTGCATGGCTTGGTTTGGCCTTGTTGCAAATCAAGCCAATTTCATCCTTGAGATGAATCCTCTAGGTGACAATTGAGCACGACTTACTATATAAAAAATTAAGCCATTTCTTGATGTCCAAATAGACTAGCAGGCAATGATGACCACCTCTCTGTAAATATTGAAGGGATGCACAGTTGATTGGGTTTAATTTCTTGGTCACACATGCCAAGTTGGATTTAAGTTACCAATTTCACGCGGTATTTGTACTTTTTGGATTTATTTGAGTATTTAACGACAATTTGGTTCTTCCACTGTACGCGTCAATCTGCGTGGTATATGAATGGTAAGACGTTTGATATCTATCACCTGTCTTCTAAAAGTGCTCATGGATAAGCTAGGCGAGTGTGCGTCTATGCACACATGTCTACCGTGATTTACTAAAAAGTGGTAATAGAAGGGAAATGCTGTTGACTTTGTTTGTTACAACTAAGGCGGGACGATTTTTTAGTGAGAGTTGCATCCACTTGAGTTTATTCCCGCCGTGTTGTCCATTGTCATAGAGACAAAAAGGCCAGCTAGGAGTTTTGAAGGTTCTGTCTTCATCACGGGTAGAGAGTAATTTTTAGCTAGCTAGCTAGCAACTAGCTGTAGCGTCAAGTAAGTAGGTAGAACCATGCAATCCATTGGAAAGCAAATGGGGTAAAGTACACGAGTTGTGCAAAGATAAGCTTACAAAGCTCAAGAAGAAAAGGCCTAAATACATTATGGAATATTCTCTAGCCACAGTTTAAAAGAGCCTGCACGGCTTGGTTTGGCCTTGATGCAAATCAAGCCAATTTCATGAAATGAATCCTCCAGCTGACAATTGAGCACGACTTACTATCAAAAATTAAGTCATTTCTTGATGTCCTAAATAGACTAGCAGACAATGATGACCACCTCTCTGCAAATATTGAAGGGATGCACAGTTGATTGGGTTTAATTTCTTGGTCACACATGCCAAGTTGGATTTAAGTTATCAATTTCACGTGGTATTTGTACTTTTTTTGGATTTATTTGAATATTTAACAACAATTTTGTTCTTCCACTGTACGTTAATCGACGTGGTATATGAATGGCAAGACGTTTGATATGTATCACCTGGTATATGAATGGCAAGACGTTTGATATCTATCACCCGTCTTTTAAAAGTTCTCATGGATAAGCTTGGTGAGTGTGCGTCTATGCACACATGTCTACCATGATTTACTAAAAAAAAAGTGGTAATAGAAGGGAAATGCCGTTGACTTTGTTTGTTACAACAAAGGCGGGACGATGTTCAGCTAGAATTAATTGCATCCACTTGAGTCAATTCCCGCCGTGTTGTCCATCGTCATAGAGACAAAAAGGCCAGCAAGAAGTTTTGAAGGTGCTCTCTTTCATCACCGGTTGTAAAGCTTCCTACATGGATTATCCAATAGAAGCCAATCTAATTTGGTTGCAGCGGCATGTCAGCAATTAGCACGGGTAGAGAGTAAATTTTAGCTAGCTAGCTAGCAACTAGCGCTGTAGCGCCAAGTAAGTAGTTAGAACCATGCAATCCATTGGAAAGCAACAGCAGATTATCATCCCAGTGTAACAGCACTATCTGTCAATCCTATTGCCGCTCATGAAAACCAATCGCGTGGCTCTAATTCAACGGCCGATGGTCCATGGGTGCCACAAGCTCTCGACACAGTGCCATCCGCCGTCTCTCTGCTCTTTGCCGGGACGGGAGCTCAACCCCACCCCAACCCCAAAACCACATCACTGCACCAGCAAACAGGGGACACACAGACGCAGGACGCCTCCCCCCGGCCGATCGAACATTCCGAGAGCCAAAAACAACAAGCGGCTAGTATCGCTACAGGTGGAGTGTGAAAAATCGTGCGCAAGAGGCAAAGGAACATGTTATGGTCAAGACGCCGCGTTTTCACTTCATTTTCCTTCCCCGTCTCCGGAAATTAATCTCCGTTTCCTCCCGGACAGAGACAACCGTGTACTGCAGCCCCGTTGGTCTTTCAGCTGCAGAGCGCTGGGGCCCGCCCGCTCCCCTTCCAACGCGCCTCGCTTGCCCTCGAGCTGGCCTATAAAACCACCCATCCGGCACGGCCGTCCAAGCAGCTCACTCGCCTCGCCTCACCACCTCTCACCTCGCCTCAGCAGTCACCAGCACACATCCTCTCCTCCTCCTCCTCCTTGCACGGCTCAAGGCTGAGCAGCGAGCGAGTGACAAGCTTGCTTGCCATGGACCAGCTCCCCAAGCGCCCGGCCAACTATGTGCCGCTGAGCCCCGTGGGGTTCCTGCCGCGCGCCAATGCCGTCTACGGCGACCGCGCGTCCGTCATCTACGGACGGGTCCGCTTCACCTGGAGCCAGACGTACCAGCGCTGCCGCCGCCTCGCGTCCGCGCTGCTGTCCCTCGGCGTCCGCAGGGGCGACGTCGTCTCCGTGCTCGCGCCCAACGTGCCGGCCATGTACGAGATGCACTTCGCGGTCCCCATGGCCGGCGCCGTGCTCAACACCATCAACACGCGCCTCGACGCCGGCGCCGTCGCCACCATCCTGCGCCACTCCGGTGCCAAGCTCTTCTTCGTCGACTACGAGTACGTGCGCCTCGCCAGCGACGCGCTCCGCCTCCTCGCCGCCGACGCCGGCACGACTGTCCCGCTCGTCGCCGTCATCGACGACATTGACTCGCCCACGGGGGCCCGCCTCGGGGAACTCGAGTACGAGGCGCTGGTCGCGCACGGCGACCCCGACGCGCAGCTCCCGCCGCTCCAAGACGAGTGGGATGCCATCACGCTAAACTACACCTCCGGCACCACGTCCGCGCCCAAGGGCGTCGTTTACAGCCACCGCGGCGCGTACCTCAGCACCACAAGCCTGCTGCTGCAGTGGGGGTGACCACCGAGCCCGTCTACCTCTGGACGCTCCCCATGTTCCACTGCAACGGCTGGACCTTCACCTGGGGCATGGCGGCACGCGGCGGCGTCAACGTCTGCATCCGCGATTGCTGCCCCGCCGGCATCTACCGCGCCATCACGCGCCACCGTGTCACCCACATGTGCTGCGCACCCGTCGTCTTCAGCATCCTCCTCGAGGGCCAGAGCGACGGCGCCAACAGGCAGCTCGAGGCCCCCGTCCACGTCCTCACCGGCGGTGCGCCGCCGCCGGCCGCGCTGCTCGAGCGCGTCGAGCGGATCGGCTTCAAGGTGACGCACGCCTACGGCCTCACGGAGGCGACGGGGCCCGCGCTCGCGTGCGAGTGGCGGGACCAGTGGGACCGCCTCCCTCTCCAGGAGCGCGCGCGCCTCAAGGCGCGCCAGGGGGGTCAGCGTCCTGTCCCTGGCCGACGCCGACGTCAAGAACGCTGAGACCATGGTCAGCGTGCCTCGCGACGGCAAGACCGTCGGCGAGATCGTTCTCCGAGGCAGCAGCGTCATGAAGGGCTACCTCAACAACCCGGAGGCGAACGAGAACGCCTTCAGGGGCGGCTGGTTCCTCACCGGTGACGTCGGCGTCGTCCACGAGGACGGATACATCGAGATCAGGACCGGTCCAAGGACGTGATCATCAGCGGCGGGGAGAACATCTGCAGCAAGGAGGTGGAGGAGGTGCTGTTCCGCCACCCGGGCGTGGCCGACGCGGCGGTGGTGGCCATGCCGCACCCCCGCTGGGGCGAGACGCCGTGCGCTTTTGTCGTGCCCAGGAACGACAACGCTGCCAAGCTCAGCGAGGACGACGTGCTCGCCTTCTGCAAGAAGCGCATGTCGCGCTTCATGGTTCCCAAGAAGGTGGAGGTCGTCGCTGCACTACCTAGGAACGCGCTCGGAAAGGTTGAGAAGGTCAAGCTCCGGGAGGAGGCACGTAAGCTGGCGGCCACCGTACCGGCGCAGAAGCCCAAGGGAAAGACGACGACCTCCTCCTCGACGACGGTCGGCGGTCGACGCCAGGAGCAGCCGGTGGCGCACGTCATGGCGGTGTCAAGGCTATAGGTAGCACAATACTACACAGCATATATAGCTGGTGCTACATAGTACACACTTGTTTTTTGCCAAAGTTTTGGAGCTACTTACACGTGCCAGAGCTCCAAGAATAAGGATGGCGTAGGTTTCATTTTTTTCTTTTATGTGCAGTGATAGTGTAGGTACGGATGAGAATCACTCGCACGCATTTGTTTTTCCTTCATTTTTCTCTTTGTACTTAATACTTAATTATGTGCACAGTGTAAAATACATGGGGTGTTTAGTTGCCATGCAACAACCCAAAAAGTGATACAGTTTTACGTCACATCAAATCTTTTAACGCATGCATGAAATATTAAATAAAATAACTAATTACATAGTTTAGCTGAAAAGTACAAGACAAATATTTTAAGCCTAGTTAGTCCATATTAGAATAATAATTACCAAATAGAAACAAAAAAGTACTACAATAGCTTTAACCCAAAATATTTCACCAACTAAACACACCCATGGTGTGAAAACGTGAAGGAAATAAAATTTTGTTCTTGCCAAAAAAAAAATTGTGACAAAAGTTTCTGTTTTGCAGTTTTGTTTTTATCGTTAATCCCGTAGTAGTGACTGAAATTAGTCCAATCACTGTATAGATTCCAGTGGCAATGATTGGAATGGGGGGTAGGATACTTAGCTTTATTCCACCGGCCAAGCCCTTCTGATACACTCTCACCCTTAATGATTAAACTGATTTCTAGATTTTTTTTTTAACTTAGGGGATGTTTGGGACTGCTCCGGCTCCCGGTTTTGCAGCTCTGCTTCAGCTCTACGTTGGCAAACAGTTTACTGTTTTTGAAACTCCGCTCCAAAAAAGATAGAGCTAGAGGCCAACTCCACCTTTTTCTAGAGCACCTGAAAAGGGTACTCTAGTTTTTGAAGCTTTGTACGTCCTCGTAGAGTTAGAGGTTAATTACTCACACTTGCCCTCACTATTGAAAACATACATGGTATCCTTGTGCTCTCGTCTAGCCTGTACACACGGTAGCATGTGCTCCTACAACTACACAGTGTATGGCCTGCACGTGCTTTTGGAACTGCAACACCACTCATCACATTTTTATTAGATTATTATTTGGACAAATTAGCATCTACTATATTTATAAGGTAACAAATGACATTGGTTGGAGCATGCCTTGAGACAAAAAAAAATAATAGTCCTTGATAATTATTGTCGACAAAATTTCTTCCGCCGATAATATTGTGTATCATATTCAAACGCTAAAAATAATCACTAAAAAATTAGGGATATCAATTCATATATCTCGCATCATCTCATCATCTAAGGGCATATTAGACCATTGCGGAAAAAACCTCCTATTTTTGGAGTGGGAGCGGAGCTACGTGCCAAACACATTCATCACGCTCTATAAACTCTACGGTGGAGTTGCTCCACGGTAGAGTTGGTGGAATGGGAGCAGCAAAAATCGGAGCAGAGCAAAGTGCCAAACACCTCCATAGACCAATTTTATGCAAAAGAGCACCAACACCTATGACCTAAAAAGTATAGTGTCTAAACTTATTTGACCCATTTTCATATTTTTTTTTTTTTCTAGATTATATTTTCATAGCATCTTTTACAACAAAAAAAAAGTACATATATAAAAACGCTATAGAAATGCAATAGTTTTTAAAGATGATTGAAGTACAATTTTGAATTGATTTTTATGTCTCCGTCTAATATATTGTTTTCACTGTATATGCCAAAGGGGGACAAGGGGTGTCTTGTATCCCAGTCGCCTGTTATGTTCATGTTAATGAGTTTTTCAAATTTTTTTGTTGCGAATGTTCATGTTCATGATTTTTTGTTTTTTCTTGGAAAATGTTCATGTCAACCATTTCTAACCATTAAATGGGATTGGGACACTGTTGAGGGAACATTTGCAGTTCAACTCAGGGTCTGTTTGGATTTGGATAAGTCACTAATACAAACAGTAGCCCTTAGTTCGACGTCGAGAAGGCATCGACCGGTAGCAAGCACACATCCTAACTACTGGATACACCCACAGTCGGCTACATTATCACATAGTTTTGCAACCAAAGAGGAACAACGAGTGAAAGCGTTCGATCCCCCGCTTCAATCCAATCCTCTGCTTCACGAATAGTCTTGCTAAATGTTTGGATTTGGATGAATTAGGTTTAGTGATTAGCTGACTAGTATTTAGGTGACTAGTGATTAGTTCAGTTCTTCTATTTGGATACTAGGACTAACAAGTACCACTATAGACTAGGACTATTAGTTAGCCCAAAATAGTTGGATTGTATGGACTAGTGAACTAACTACTAGTTGAGGCTTGGACAATTAAGTTGCTAGTCACTAGTCATTCTCAAGAACTAAACTTTAGTCAATTGGTCAATTGTAGAGTTGGTATGACAGGCACACTATAGCAACAGATGTGATGAGATTCGATTTCATTTCCATACGAACTAAAACAACACCTAAGATGTAACTGAATATACCGATTCTCAACAAATACAACATGTTTTCCCGAATGAAGGAGAGCCAAAGAAAAATCAAAATGTGACAACATGACACATTTACCACTTAAGTCTTGCTTGATTTGCCGTATAGCCAATAGATGGAGCTGATCTGCGACATGCATTTTTTTTTTACAAAAAGTGAAAGGAGTCACCAATTTTTTTATTTATAGTTCAGTTACTCTGTTTCTATAGCAGTAGACCAACAGAAGGCTCCAAAATTCCTTCCTTAGTCGACAAAGTGACAAAATGACACGGGATAAAAATAATAATATCCTACCACACATCTCGGTTTCTCGTTTGATAAACGCTACGCTTTTCTTATTTTTAAAATTGATCACGTTTTGCGTGCTCCAAACTTCTCTATCTGCGTGCTGATCACGAGTATTATTCGGACAAGGAAATTATCCAACCACTGATTACATGATATACTCCCTGATATACTTGAGAAAGGCCGCAATTATATATTAAAATAGGATTAATATTTATATTACATAATTAGTATCATTGAAAGATCTTTTGATCTAGTTTTTTAACAAATTTATTTAGAGATTTAAATCTTCTACATATTTTCTATAAATAAATTAAAACTTGTCGTTTTAGTATACTAGGCCGGTAGGCGCTCTGACGCCGCGTCGGCTCCAGCTGAAAGTAAATTAAACAATAGTATACTCACGGACTTTATATGTATCTCCACTCCAATGAGACGCAAACACAAGGCGAGACAGTGGCAGCTCCTATCTATCGTCCACACAAAACACAATTAATAATAAAAAGCTTATTTAAACCATGTTTTATGCGCTACTTGACAAATCATGGATCCTTCTTCGGTCCAGGAACGTACACCGGGAGTGGGGCAGAGTACCTCTGTTGCTCAGGGCAGCACCTATTCAGCACGAGGTTATGCATACTCACGAAAAATCACCTATTCAGCACGAGGTTATGCATACTCACGAAAAACGGCACCTATTCAGCACGAGGTTATGCATACTCAGGAAAAATGGAGCATGCACGAGAACGCGCGCACACACACACACACACAAAAGTGAGAAAATGACGTGTGTCTATAAACCCTGATCCTAATGGTTAAAACTAACTAGTCCTCTCCTTGACTTGAATACTTGATTTCCAAAGATCATCCTTATCTTCTGTGTTTGGTTTTGCATGACCATGACAGAAAAACAAACACACGCTCCTGGCCAAAAATACCACATGTGCCAGCCGTACGTCGCGATCCAACCTACAGTAATGCCTCTAGTAGTTTAATTAACCTGCAAATGTTAAACATGCTGGATGGATCCATCCTTGTCCTGCCTGACGTCTTCCAACACGGAGTCATCAGCTATCAGTATTTCATCCGCGACCTTGAGTGAGCCCATCGTTAGCGTTACCCGTTTCTGTTCTGCCCACCGTGTGCCCGCGGCTGCCGTTGCGACGCTGTTTCGTCACTTGCGGCAGCGGCAGATGGCTCCCTCCGTGCGTCCTCCAGGACTGCACTGCACTGCACTGGAGCAGCGGCTAGGCGCTGCCGTATGGTAGGTAGCAGCTCTCGGCACATGAGGAACAACAGAAACGCGTACGGTGGAATAGGGTTGGTCTCGGTGAGATTCGCATGGCCGTTGAAATGGATCGCTGGGCCAAACCGGGCAATGTTGCGCGGGCGAGCAGTACGCGGCCACGGGGGAGGAAGAAAAGAGCCGAGCCTTGGCGACATACAGCGGCCTAATTAGCCTTTGCCGAGACCGGCATGCCGGCCGGTCGCCGTCGGTCTCGGTCCGCGAGAAAAATATCCAGCTCGGTTCGCGGGGCCGCGTCGCGCGACGGCCTCTCCTTTGCCCGTGGCGTGGCACTGTGCGCTGCGCACTCGGCGCACAGATTGGGCACGTTTTCGCGGCATTCACTGGCCACGCGATCGCGTCACGGAAAACGAGCCTCTCATTTTCTTGGCGTCGCACTCGCACTCGCACGCCTAGTGTGCCTTTCAACGTCGTCGTCGAAAGCTGCTTGCTGATGGACGAGTAGCGAGTCGGATCGGTCGGGGAGATGTGCTTTCTATCTGTTCAAAAAAACTTTACGGAGGGAGAACGGCTTAAAAAGACTTGACCGTTTCGTTTGCCTTTGGGGAGTCGTATGTACGTTTCATACGTTGCTGCACGTACGGTTCCGTTTGACTGATCATACCATTTTTTTTTATTATTTTTTTTGAGAGAGCTGGTATGGTCCATACCAGTCTGTTTGAAGCTATTACTTGCTGGGCTGCCGGTGATGTTGGGCTTTCTTCAGCCAGCAGAGAAGAAAGTGGGTCAGATTAGTTGGTGGGCTTTCGCAGATGCAAAGATGGCAATGCAAGATGATTACGGGTCCAGTGGGCTTTCCTGGCACAAACCTTGTGGGCTTTCCTAGAAAAAAAGAGGCAAAGCCCATGGAGAGATCACTCGCCGTGCACCATCATCAGCCTCTGCAGAGTACAGACGATTTTGGAACCAGGACTTTGTGGACGACATGACACTTAACATTTTGAAGAAAAGGGGGAGGGGAAAAAAGGGCATCACAGATAAAGGAGCAATTTGAAATGCAAGAGATGAGCTAGAGAAAAAGGCGATGCGTCACACTACCATCCTCCCTTTATTCCGTAGATCTCTGAATGCTTGGCTTTGTCTCGCTTTTCTCGTCCAAACTGGAGTGATCCACAACCTTCACATTCGCTCGACGAAGATCGGATCGGGGAGTGCTTTATTATTTGACACAAACTGCACCGACGCGAATCAACTTTCTCGTCTTTCTAATAGATGCATTACTTCGAGCAGCTGCATCCGTTGCCTAAAAATTGCATTTCTAGCTTTTCAACAAGTCAAAAAAATGTAGCAAAATCAATAGCAAAAAGTTACTAACATATTTATATATCAAGTATGTATTAATAGATTAATTAATCATTTTTGCTGTTGTATGTGTATCTAGATTTTTTGATCGAAATATGTCTATCTAGATTCATAAATATTGATGCTTTGCCTCATATAGAATTAAGGAAATTTGACACAATCAAACTTGCTTCCTTCAATTTGTTTAAGGAGGTAGAGTAGCACTACTTTACTTCTCTGTCGAAGAACTGAATTTGCTGGTGGAAGAAAAGGCAATTGCCGACAGCATATCAGATCATCAGAGACAGTAATTAAGCCACGATGGTGGATCAACGCACGCACTGTACATAGTTTACTTTTCTCTCATCTAACGCGCCAAAGGCAGGCTTGACCTTTAGCCAGCACCGCAAGAGCTTTGCTGAACCGCGCACACAGCTTAACGCCACACTCGCATACGTTCTGTCAGATGGACAGTCGGCTCGGTTACTCTGAACACGCATCCGCGATCCGTGAAACAAAAGACAGCAGCCGGTTCCTAGAAACGCCAGCTGTACCGCCGCCGGGAAACAACGGCAGGGCCTTTACACGTACGCGCCTCGCTGCACACGCGCGGGGCCTCACGTGGACTAGGCTCGATCGTGCTGCTTCGCTTTCTTTGCTTCCTGCCGTTCACTCGCGTCACGTCTCGCATCTTGTGCACTGGCCGGCCATCTCTGCTTGCCTTGTTGTATATAAAGGCAGGGATCGAAGGCCACCCGTGTTTGTTTTCAGTTTCAGTAGCGTATCCCCCTCCTGAGACCACCAAGCGCCAAAAAAAAGAGAGAAGAAAATGGAGCTCTCTCGCAAGCTCTTCACGGCCGTCCTCCTCGTCATGCTGTTGCTCGTGGCTACAGGTACGTGCGTCTTCTCCGAACTAGCTCATCTCTACATCGTCGGTACGGTATACTTATCGATCTGAACGTGCATGCTGCGCTGCAGAGGTCGGGCCGGTGGCGGTGGCGGAGGCGCGGACATGCCAGTCGCAGAGCCACAGGTTCCGGGGGCCATGCGTGCGCCGGGCCAACTGCGCCAACGTCTGCAGGACCGAGGGATTCCCCGACGGCAAGTGCCGCGGCTTCCGCCGTCGCTGCTTCTGCCTCACACACTGCCGGAACTGATCCGATGGATTCGCCCGCCGGGGAGCATGCATGCCCAGCCGGCGACGCGGTGACGGGCTGCCCCGTTTCGATCTCTGTCGTCGCGCGTTGGTTTCGTGACGAGTTCATGAATAAGAAGAGTGTCTGAGTCATCTGTATGTCAGTGTGTGGTTTTGTTTTGGCAAGTGGTGTGTGGTTGAGTCTCGATCGGTCGATCGAGCAGTGTGCCTATGCGTGCGGCTGAGTTGCTGTTTCCTCTCTTCCGATCCCTCAATGTTCCCGTTCGGTTTATCCATATCAGTGCGTTGAGATTACAAATTTCAAGTTCTCCATTTCCATCAAAGGCGACATGCAGGCATGGTTTGTTTGTCTGGCACTCGACCAGCAGATCAGTAGTCACGCCGGCGATCATCGGAAAAAGGAAAGATGACAGTGGATGGAGAAGTAAAATACACGAGACCACAGGTTGCCTTTTGGCTTCTCGTGATATCACGTGTTGCCACAACGGTTGATGCTTGCAGACACGCGTAGCCATGCATGCATAGATGCACTATTGCTTCGCCTCGCGTGCTTTTTTGTATCGTATACTACTGTACATACTTGTATCCCCACCACATGCTAGCGTGTAGCGTGTCGCCGCGCTCGCGCATGAGCCTACGAGCCTTGCCATCGCACCGTACCTACGTGGGCTTTGGTAACACAAAGTTGGGTACCCGCCGCTTTCGTAGCCGGCCGGCATTTGATCCAGTTGAGCCGTTGAGGGGTGGTCGCTTCCCCACGAGAAATAGCAGACCAGCGTTTCTTGGGCTTTTACAGATCACCTGTTGAATGATGCTCATGTCTATTTCAGTTCATGATTCACTCCAGCTATCATGGTTTAAACATCATCCTCGATCTCAGGCTTGCACATTGAGAACGAAATGACAGCAGTCATGCCAATTTTACCGGACTCAGCTAGATCGTGTGTAGCTGCAACTGCTACTGCAACATGTGCAGTACCAGCCATACACTGAACAGGCAATGGTTAAGACGATACACTACTTCTCTCCTTTCTATTCTAGCTTCTGTTTTGTAGAAATAAGACTAGAGTTAGCTTAGCACAAAAGAGACCATCAATAATTAGAATATGTCCGCTTGTGTTCACTTCATCTTGTTTTAGCTTATTATCTCTAATAGTATTAAATCAGCTAAAATCAGCCGTCAACAAAACAACCGAAATACTGTGAATTAGTGACACTACGGTTTTAAAAGTTACCCTGCCCCCTCAAGGAGAAAAACCTTTGTGCCTAGCTGCGCGGGCTGCTACTGCTAGCTTTACTATCACTTCAAATAAATCCAACATCTCTAACTTTTACCAAGTTTACAAAAAATGCAAAACATCTACAACACCAAATAACTTGATTGATTTATTAGATACACCATTAAATTAAATATATTTATTTGAAACAGAGGGAGTACAATATTGTGCTACTGCTCTAGTAATTGCAGTTCAATGCTATGAAGCAGTAGTTCTTCATTTAGTGCATGATGATATTTTTTTTAGCACACATGCTGTTGTCTAGCCATCATTTGACTAACTGTAACGCCCCGAGGCCCGAAATACGGCTAAAGTCCACTCTACACGTTGAATGGACCACACCTGATAATTAACTCTCTTGCGCTTTCGTCCTCGCTTCGCGCAAAAGGTTCGAACCGGAGTTAATACCATTCCCGGCCCCGGTATTTAAGTTGGTTCAGTTCTTCTTCAACTTCCGGTTTGGGACTATCCTTCGTCGCTACAGTAACCAACATCCCGAGCTACAGTAACGCGAGCTCCCCGTGCTACAGTAACCTGGCCATTCGGCCCGGCCCATCATCTTGGCCCAAGAGCGGGTCTCACATCCACCCACCCTTAAGGACTCGACGTCCTCGTCGAGGGCTGAACCAACCTACCCGTACGGGACAAACGTCCAGGATCAACTCTCTTGGCTCACGTACGCATTACCAGCTCCTCGGTCTATTTGCCATGCCCTCTACGGGGCCATGCGCAACTTTTCCGAGCTCCCGATCCATACGTCCGTGAAACCGCGAGAGTTAGCTCTGAATACCATTTGTAACACCCCAGACCCGGCACACGGCTCAGACCCACTCTACCGAGGAGCGGACCCCACCTACGTAGCAACCCGCTTGAGCTTTCGTCCTCGCTTCGCTCAAAACGGTTAACCGAGGGTTACTACGCGTCCTTGGCCTGGGTTTTTAAGCTGGTTCAACTCATCCTCAACTCCCGGTATGGTACTAAACTTAGCACCTCCCGTGGAGCTACAGTGATTCGCGATGCTACAGTAACCGTGGCTTTCAGCCTGGCCCAACTTGGCCCAATGGGCTGGGTCTCTGTTGACGGTGAAAACACCCTTATTTTACATCATCAAAACACCTTCAACATCCCTGTTTTGAAAGGAAGAACAACATTTCATGAACATATTTTACCCAATAACCAAGTTCCACATGTAGATGTCATTATTTTTATGCAGATGTGAAACTGGAGGAAATCTGGCAGAAATAACACATTTGGTCACCATCCAGTCGACACTCCAAGTATGACCATTGGACAAATTGATATGACCATCATGATCTCCATGTTCTAGGATGCTTCGGACAAAATTTGAAGTCATTTGGCCACAAGACCAAAGATCGGCCGACCAAGGGCCATTTGATCCCGAGACATCGACATGTGGGGACGCCTTCTAGAAGAGTTGGAGAAGGCCGGGGCCCAATGGACCAAAGATCGGCCGACCCATGACCTTTGGCCCAAACTCTTCCAATGCGACCTGCCACATCACTAATCCGTGGGAGAACAAGAGAAGGCACCTGATTGGTCTATCAATACGTCACATGGATCGTGTTGGTACAAAATAAACGTCATGGCAAGTTCCAGACTCAAGACACAGAAACTGACAGTGGGGCCAACGTTCCCAGCACCAGGGGATGGCCCACAGGTCATGGACCATGGTCGGCCGACCATGGCCCACTTGGCCAAAGATGTCCTCCCACGCCCATCACATTGTCCACATGTTGAAATTACCTCACACGTTGATCCTAAGGCGGTTGCATGGCGGTTTGATCCAACGGAGGGCAATAGAGGTCACACGGATCGATGACGTGGCGCTGGAGTAGCCCCTACTCCACCTTGGGGCTATAAATACCCCCCTACCCCCTCACTTCCAAGACACACCACAAGGAAGGAGCTCTCCACTCTATCAAGATGTAGTAGTGTTAGTTTAGTTGGGAGTTAGAGTGAGTAGTGAGCTTTCGCCAGTTTTTCAGATCCGGTCTTCTAGGAGGTTTGGTATTGTTCTTTTATCATTCCTTTTGTAGTAAGATCCTTACATTTATAATTCATTTCTTTCTTTACTTTACTCGAGTATTTACTTAGTACAACTTTATTCTAGTTCTCTAGTCTATAGTTGTTATGATATTATCTAGCATATAGGTGTCTCATACTTAGTTTGTGGTTCAAACCCTGGTTCATCCTGAACCCGCGTCTGTTTGTGATCATCGTCTCATAAGAGGTGCTCTAGTTGATCTGTGTTATAACATCTAGAGTAGTGGGAGAAAGTGTAAGCGTGGTGCTTAGACTCTATCTTACCTATGGCTGCCGCTTGTCGCACGGATGGATTGTGGTAGCCAAGACGGTGGTGATATTGCCCGTCTGGTCTCTCGTATAGACCACCACGTGTTTATAGGCAAGTTCTTAAAAGGCAAGGCTCAAAGAAAATAGTAGCATGTTTAGTGGTGGTATTATTCACCACTTCTCGCCTCTCGCCTAGCATACAGGTTCGTGTGAACCACAACTAGTTGTCTCGATCCCTTTGTGCCTAGATTAGTATCATAAAAGTAAAGTAAGAATCATAGGAATCCTTTGCTCACTTTCGTTGTCCTCCCCGCTAGCTAGACTACTCTCTCATCTGCATGTCTAGACTATTCGTGTGTGTGTCAATGCCTATATCATATACATCATTTACCCCCACCTTAGTCTAGAAGGTATATTAGTTGGTGGATACATGATTGTTAGTTATCACATCCTATGCCATCGCTTCCCATGGGCTAAATACAAATAACGATACCTTGGAATACTCCCGGGTGAAATGCTACAACGGTAATTCTGCGGCGCGCTTGAATATCTTACATGAGCATTAGAAATACCAACAATCATTTCTAGCGCTATTGCCGGGGATAGGTTCTATATCTATTTCTAGTGACAACGCTAAGTAAATGTCAACAGTCTCACATCCACCCACCCTTAAGGACTCGACGTCCTCGTCGAACCAAAGATACCCCAGAAGGGACAAACGTTCGGGATCAACTCTCTTGGCTCACGACGCATTACCAGCTCCCGGCCCAAGTGCCATGCTCTCTTCATCGAGTCATGCGCAACCTGTCCGAGCTCCCGATCCATACGTCCGTGAAAACCGCGAGAGTTGGCTCGATACCATTTGTAACGCCCGAGGCCCGAAATACGGCTAAAGTCCACTCTACACGTTGAATGGACCACACCCCGATAATTAACTCTCTTACGCTTTCGTCCTCGCTTCGCGCAAAAGGTTCGAACCGGAGTTAATACCATTCCCGCCCCGGTATTTAAGTTGTTCAGTTCTTCTTCAACTTCCGGTTTGGGACTATCCTTCGTCGCTACAAGAACCAACATCCCGAAGCTACGCAGAACGCCGAGTTCCCCAGCGCTACAAAGAACCCCGCCATTCGGCCCGGCCCATCATCTTGGCCCAAGAGCGGGTCTCACACTAACCAGCTACCATGGCCAGTTCCAAGTTTGATAGCTTATATGTATGTGTGATGTGGCCTGTTGGACAGTATGTAATCTAAGTTTGATGATTTCATTTCTTCCTGTATACAATGTTGATTTTAGTGAAGGATGCATATGCAGCCATGCTAGCTGCCTCCGTTCTCTCTTCTCTACAAGTACAGTCACACATACACACACTAATAGCTGCTTGTTCTTGCGTTTTACTGTACCATGTTTTATTCTTGACCAAAGCTCTTCTTTGACATAGGAATTTCAAGTGCTGACGACACCCGTCGACTTGAGAGCAATTAGCGAGAAGATGGCCATGTTCTTTGTGAAACAAGTGATCAACAAGGAAGGAGAGTTCAATCATCATGCAAGTTAAAGCAGTGTGATGTGTGATTAGGCCTGTGCATCCATGCTATTGTTGTTAAGGTAATTAGGCCTGACTTCGGAGCAGTTAGCTGTTAGAAAAACCATATAGTACTGTTAGACATCTGCTCATGTATTGTGATCTTCTAGGTAGTGGCTCCTTGGACAATTGTAGAAGAAGTTGTATATAAAGTTTGTAAATGATTTGATTGAATGAATGAAACATGTGTAATGTGTGAGATAGAATTGCAGCCTAACGTAAGGAATATGGATGATGTATACAGGACCCTAGTAGTGGGGTTTTCTTTTCTTTTTTCTTTTTTTGTTTTTTCTGAAATGTTATCAGTGACGCGTATTGGCTACCTGTGTCACTGATAACACCTTATTAGTGACGCGTGTAGCCAATATGTGTCACCGATAAGGAGTTATTAGTGACGCGTAAACACGCGTCACAGATAAACCTGAGCAAAAGTAGCCGGCCGGGCAGGCCCCGCCCGCCCGAGCCCGACGGGTTTTGGCCCGCCATGAACCCATTGGACAGGGCCTGGGCAGAGATTTTGAAGCCCGATAAAATTTTTCTTGGCCCGAACTCGGCCTGAAATACATTTTAGCTATTTTGTAGTGTAAAATGCGTGGGTAGTCCGCCCGCCTCGGCCCCGCCCGAAAAAAAGCTAGGCCCGACTTGCCCGAGTGGGACGTTATGGGGCGGGATTTTTTGGCCCGAAATAAGGGGTTTTTTCGGCCCGGCCCGAACCCGGCCCGAAAATGCTCAGGTTTAGTCACAGATATGCCCTTATCTCTCGACGCAAAAGGGTGACATGTGAAAAACGTGTCGCCGATAGCGCATTAACAAGTGTCACATGTAGCGATTTTCGACATATTGAGTACGATGTAAAATTAACAGGGTGTAGTAGCCGAATGACTTCAACTTATATTCAGCAATTTGACAACCAAAGTGTAAACACACACACATACACAAAACTTGTGGAAGAAAAGTCCATGGCCAAAGCAAGAGAAATACCGCTCTGAAATAGCAAAAATTCCTCTCTTTCCCCGGATTTCACCTTCTTTTCCCCAACGGTTAACAACCCAAACCCAACTTATTTCTAATGCACAAGACTGGAAGAATTTGAAGCACTATCGATTTTAGTAGTAGCATTCAACCTTTTTTTTTTTTTTTTTTTGGTTTTGCATGGGACTCTGTGTGCGTGTGGTGTGGTGTGGCCCAACGGAGACGGAAATTTTCGTAGTTGGCGTGGGCCTTTCTGAGGTGACCCAAATTTTGTTTTCCACGATGCTGGGCTGCAAGCTCAACGTTGGGCCGTGTTGGGCTGGGCTTCCAGAACTCGAGTATGGCTGTATCGGACTCGGTGTTGGCAATCCGCAACGCAACGCAACGCTCTCCTGTATGGCTATATCGGCTTCGGTGTTCCTGTTCGAGGCGGAACCACTCGTACCTGCCCGTGATATATATCAGGAGCTAGGACGCTGGTTTCGCGTCACGCGAGCTGAACTAACCGCACGCGTACAACAACACGCAGCCATCACTCAACACGTACGAGCACTATGTCGGACGACAACACGAGCATGATGTTGAGCGACGCCGCAACACGGTGCTGCCTTCCTGCTGCCACGAAGAAGAAGGCGGCGAACAAGCTGGTGGTACAGGAGCCTACCAACGACGACGTCTCCATCTGCAACCTCCACCCGGCGACAATGGAGAAACTGTCCATCTACCACGGTGACGTGATCCTGCTCAAGGGGAAGCGGCGCCACGACACAGTCTGCATCGCCATGAGCAACGACGGATGCGGAGAGCACGCGCTCGGTATCAACCGGTCCGTCCGCTCCAACCTCCGGGTGCGCCTCGGCGACGTGGTATCCGTTCACCAGTGCCCCCGACGCCGCGTACGGGGACAAAGTGCACGTCCTGCCCCTCGACGACACCGTGGAGGGCCTCACGGGGGACCTCTTCGAGGCCTACCTGAAGCCGCACTTCCTCAACGCCTTCCGCCCTGTCCGCAAGGGCGACCTCTTCCTCGTGCGCGGCGGCATGCGCACCGTGGAATTCAAGGTGGTGGACATCCACCCGCCTGCCGAGTATTGCATTGTCGCGGACAACACGGAGGTGTTCTGCGATGGCAAGCCCGTGAAGCGGGAGGACGAGGAGAGGCTGGATGGCGTGGGCTACGATGATGTCGGCGGCATGCGGAAGCAGCTTGCTCAGATTAGGGAGCTCGTGGAGCTACCACTCAGGCATCCCCAGCTGTTCAAGTCGATCGGAGTGAAGCCACCCAAGGGTATCCTATTGTACGGACCGCCTGGTTCCGACAAAACTCTGATTGCCCGGGCGGTGGCAAACGAGACAGGCGCCTTCTTCTTCTGCATAAACGGCCCCGAGATCATGTCCAAGCTGGCCGGGGAAAGTGAAAGCAATCTGCGAAAAGCATTCGAGGAGGCCGAGAAGAACGCGCCGTCCATCATATTCATCGATGAGATTGATTCCATCGCGCCCAAGAGGGAGAAGACGCACGGCGAGGTGGAGAGGCGCATCGTGTCGCAGCTGCTGACGCTCATGGACGGCCTCAAGACACGCGCGCATGTCATCGTGATGGGCGCCACCAACCGGCCCAACAGTATCGATCCCGCCCTGCGACGATTCGGCCGGTTCGATCGCGAGATTGACATCGGCGTGCCGGATGAGGTCGGCCGCCTCGAGGTGCTGCGGGTGCACACCAAAAATATGAAACTTGCCGAGGACGTCGACCTGGAGTCCGTGGCCAAGGACATGCACGGCTACGTCGGCGCCGACCTGGCCGCGCTCTGCACAGAGGCCGCTTTGCAGTGTATCAGGGAGAAGATGGACGTGATCGACCTCGAGGACGAGACGATCGATGCCGAGATCCTCAACTCGATGGCCATCACGAACGATCACCTCAAGACCGCCCTCGCCGGCACCAACCCGTCGGCGCTGCGCGAGACCATGGTGGAGGTGCCCAACGTCAGCTGGGCGGACATCGGAGGCCTCGAGGGCGTCAAGCGGGAGCTACAGGAGACGGTGCAGTACCCCGTCGAGCACCCGGACAAGTTCGAGAAGTTCAGCATGTCTCCGTCCAGGGGCGTGCTGTTCTACGGGCCACCGGGCTGCGGCAAGACGCTGCTCGCCAAGGCGATCGCCAACGATTGCCAGGTCAACTTCATCGGCGTCAAGGGGCCCGAGCTTCTCACCATGTGGTTCGGCGAGAGCGAGGCCAACGTTCGGGACATCTTCGACAAGGCGCGACAGTCAGCGCCGTGCGTCCTCTTCTTTGATGAGCTGGACTCGATTGCCACGCAGAGGGGCAGTAGCATGGGCGACGCCGGCGGCGCGGCGGACAGGGTCCTGAACCAGCTCCTCACCGAAATGGACGGCATGAACGCCAAGAAGACGGTGTTCATCATCGGTGCCACCAACCGGCCGGACATCATTGACCCGGCGCTGCTCCGCCCCGGCCGCCTCGACCAGCTCATCTACATTCCCCTGCCAGACGAGGCCTCGCGGCACCAGATCTTCAAGGCCTGCCTGAGAAAGTCCCCGTGGCCAAGAACGTCGACCTCGGCGCGCTGGCCCGGTTCACGGTGGGATTCAGCGGCGCAGACATAACGGAGATCTGCCAGAGGGCGTGCAAGTACGCCATCCGGGAAGACATCGAGAAAGAGAGGAAAGACAAGGAGAAACCTGAAGATATGGTGGTGGATTGCGACGATGGGCTGGCGCAGATCGGGGCCGCGCACTTCGAGGAGTCAATGAGGTACGCACGGAGGAGCGTCAGCGACGCGGACATTCGAAAGTACCAGGCATTCGCGTAGACGCTGCAGCAGTCGAGGGGATTCGGCAGCGAATTCCGCTTCCCCAACCGTGCCCAGCAGGTGGAAGAAGCAGATGCGGCGGCCAATGCCGACGCCAAGGAGGATGATCTTTACAGCTGATTCTTGTATCAGTGGAGGTTCAGCTTAGTATTTTTTAATGTTAGCGTTGTCGTTATTATCCGTTACAATGCATTGTAAATAAATAATAATCAGGCCATGAATAATTTCCGTTACGTAAAGCTCACATCTCTTACTTGTGTGTTCTGATCTGATGCTGAAGGTTCAGGACATTTTCGTCCAGTTAGTTTCTTTTGTTCTTTTTTACAATGTCTCTTAACTCTCCTAGCCTCTTGATTGATGAAGAAACACTTGACTCAATCCGCCGGATCTTATTACACTTACTGGATGATTATTAAATTGCCAACACAACACAAACTCAGGCTTCTCACAAAGGGTGTAGCGACACGACATGTGTGCGAGTTGCAGCGTCGATTTTTTTTTTTCCACTCAGGGTAACTCATTTCTATTAACTTTTAATGGAAATATACACAGTAGTTTGTAGATGATACAAGGCAGCAAAAGAAGTAGGCAGAACTGTGCCTAAAAGAGACTTCTCGCTGCACAGCAGCACTTAACCAAAGGACCTAACAACCAGAACTTTAAACGACTACGACTCCCGATTGCAACGTCGATACCCCCAAAGTCTCTATTCTAGTCCAAATCTGCACCTACTGCCCTCCCTACCAAAAATTGCAGCCGCTCTATTTAGTTCCATGGCACGGCAGCTATCGCTTTGGCCCCCTTGCGTTCTTCTCTGCTTCACTCTGAAGTGGCATCAAACTTTTATCTGTTTTCCTACAAAAGCAGCGGCTGGCACCAATACTAAGATGCTAGGACTGTATGTTGCCGTACTTGTTACAGTTGCATCTGATCTGCAACCGATGCGAGCTACAACACAGGACTATGCTGGGCCTGAGCATCAAAAGGAAATGTCTCGCGCATATATACAGAGTTCCAGGAAAATTATTATATAAACGAGAAGAACAAATCCAGAATCGCTAACAAACAAAGTAGACAAGCATTCAGTCCTTGCCATCCTAGACTTTCATGAACAGTTTCTAGGGTGCAAAGCTACTCCCGCCGTCTCTGATAGTTCGTTTCAGGCCCATCCCATTCCCATATGTATACACCCCATCGAGTCGAAACAAACGCAAAGTAAACCCCCAAGAGAAGATTACAAATTATCAAATTCAGTTCAAGACAGCCAGGGTCGACAGGACCTCATTCTTGATCATAGCAAACACAGGAAATCAAAATCTCAACCTATAGTATCGATTGTCAGGCAATAACTGACTGACTGTTTCTAGGGTGCATCCAATTCTTTTTTCCGTGAGCGCAACTCTATCGCCAGTCTTGCTGATATCTTCACTGAGCAGCTTCCACAATCTACAGATTCTTCCCTTCTTTCTCCTCAATGGTCTTTGCCTTGCGATAATCCTTATCCGTCCCGAACAACCTGAAACACAACCAATGAGCTTCTTATGTAACGGCGGAGTTCAGAGCTCCTGCACAACTCAACAGTCATACTACAAATCCTCACCAGTCCATGTAAACAAATGTCGAGGCATAGTTCCCAGATTTTGTGTACAGCACACGGTGATGGTAGTCATGAAAGTCCGAGCTATTCATCATGACAAAAGAACATGGTAAGACGTTCAACTTCAAATAAGCAAACACAGTCCCTTCTAAGGAGGGAAAGGAAAACAATGATCTAACTTACTTACCCGCCATACAGTGGCAGGAAATTTGATGGGCTCCATGGGAAGTGATAGCCACTGTGAGCTTCAACTGTCTCCAATACCCTCAACACCATCCACAGCCACAGGGTGAACAGATGAGGGCCAGTAAGAGCAGGACCAGCAATTGTGGCGAATCCCAGGAACAAAATTTCAGCAGGGTGGGCATATTCGAAGTTAAACCAAAGGGTGTGGCGTACCTGCAAGGATTTGTTCTGTCATAGACAAGAAAATGTTGCAACATGTAAACTAAGATGTAATGAAGCAATATAACTTACTCGTGGTGGACGCTGTGAACATGTTTGTATAGCCATTTCGTATGCAGTGCCCTGTGCCCCCAGTAGAATATAAAATCCTCAAGGACAAAGTAGAAAAGAACTTGAGATACAACAACCGTCCTGCAAAAAGAGTCGATTGAAATATGTAAGACTTTCTTCTCCAACTCGAACATTGGTTCATATTTACGTGCTCAGATAGTGATATGAAGAATACTAGCAACAAGGTAACTAAAATATGAGAGAGGAGTGAGTGCATACCAATGTGGTAGAGGAAGAGAGCTCCTAAGACCCATGAATCTGAAGGCAGGGTACGAGAAAATCATGACAGGCAGGTTCACACAGACATGGTACAGAATAAGAAGCAAGACACATCTGTTTTGGTAAGCAGAGGTGTTGCTCTTCTTCTGCAAAGAAAAATGCACACATTTTTTTTTTTTTTTGTTAATGGAACCAGATATAGTAGCAAGATAAGCATACTGCACATTGCAGATCAAATATTATATGACAAGACGAAAGAGACAACGGATCAGACATTCTTTGCTTATGGGCACTAGGAGCATGGAACAGAATTAATGGCATTCATGTTCTGTTTCACAGGGAAATCTAGGCATTGCATTTAAGTGAAAGAACCAGAATATCTAGGGGAATAAAATATCACTCAATCTTGACAAGGAGAGGCAGAGAAATTATATTGCCAATGAAGAGCCAACCTTGGGTGTGTTTTTTTTTCTCCGAAATGCTGTAGCATTTATTCATTAAGAGGAAGAGAATGAAACAGTTACACCGAGTAGTAAGCCTAGACTTACCCCCTAACTAGCCCAATTGAGCCGACCTGGGTATTAGTTATGGAATAACTCAATTCCAATTCTAAAGGAAAGCTAAACACGATCTGGATAGAAATGATTAATTGAATATTTAAATATTAATATGGCATAGTGCGAACAGCTGAAACAATACTATTCCAAGGTGAGCACTGTATAGATTAAATCTTCAACAGTTCCCTTGTATAAATTGTGAAGTTTGACATCATACACTCCCATCCAAAAATATGCAAGATCAACAAATCAGCAAGGTTTGACTAAAAGGACCACCTCACGCCGTGATGTGTGAATCAAATAAAATCGAGAATACGTGCTTAACGTGGGCAATGGGAACGAATTCTCCCGAGAAAGGGAAACTGAAAAGGAGATGACCCCGACTCTTTGTTCCGGGCTGTGAACAGGGAAATGCTGTGAAGCATCGTTTTCATCCTTCTCTGTCTTTATGGGCACTATGAGAAGCGAAAACAGTCATTGGATCGTCGTCCACAGTGCGTTCGGTTGCCATGCAACCCGAAATAATTTGGGTTGGAGCTATCTGAAGACATTTCGTTTGTATTTGGTAATTATTGTCCCAACATGCATTAACTAAGTTTAAAAGATTCGTCTCTCGCACTTTTCAGCTAAACTGTGTAATTAGTTTTGTTATTTACCTATGTTTAGTGATCCATTTATGCGTTAAAAGATTCGATGTGACGGATACTGAAGACTTTTTGGGTTTGCTTTTTGCCTTTGCATGGGAAGTGAACACGTTCCTGCTCTTACCCAGCAAAGTCTTCTGATTCCAACTATTATTTTTTTTTTTTGAAATAACAAAAACTTACTATTATGATTTGACAAGAAAAGAAAATCCATCCATTCAATGGATGCAGGCTAGGCGACCGATAATTGACTGGCCGAGGGGTGAATCGTGAATGGATCAAATCGGGCATGATACTCTTTCAGATTAGCAGCAGCAGTGGGCAGTGGAAGTTTTGGGCAGTGGCTGAAAAAGAAGAAGACGCAAAAAAGAGACGCATGGGGTACCTGGATCTTGTACTTGGCGAAGAGTCCGAAGCGCTCGAAGAGGAGGGAGGGGAGGCCGGAGAGGAAGAAGACGGTCTCGTGCAGCAGGAAGGTGACGACGGTGGCGAGCTGGAACTCGGTGAAGTTGGCGATCAGGAACTGCATTGATTGATTTCCGTTAGGTTTCCCGGGGTGAGGCAGAGATCTGGGGATGAGGATGGAGGGAAGAGAGAGCAGCGCAGAGCAGAGCCGAGAGAGAACACACACAGAGAGACAACGGGCGGTGGGGTACCTGCCACGCGGACTCGATGGCGGACATGGGTGCCGCTGCCATTATGATCGCCGGCGGCGAACGAAGATGCGGCCTGGCCTGCTGCTGTGTCCTCGGGGATGAGGCGAAGGCGGAGTTGTCTAGTTGAGCAACGAAATGACATCAGGGGACGGAGGCATGCACTGCCATTTTACCGGTCCCCACCCCACGCGGGCCTCAAATAAAGCCGCCGGGTGGGCCCCTCCAAGCCTGTTGCTCTTGTCCTGGCTCGCCCAGCGAACCAACTGGCGTGTGGGACCCGACGTGCGGCTGGCATCCGGCCACCACACCACACCACTGGACTGGGCCGATCGGTCCACAGACCCCAGCGTAGACCGGTTCCACGCCCCCGCCCGACCCACCTCCGTCTCCTTCTCCTCTCCTCCAAGCCACTCTCCAGTGCTCCCCGTCGCATCTCATCTTCAGTCGCCGGCGCACGTACAGATACGCGACGGGAACAGCCAGGGCCCAACCCTAAACCCCCGCTGCATCCCATGGCGGCCGTGCAGCGACTCCTGCGGGCAGCCGCCTCCGGTGGTTCGGCCACGGCGGCCGCGAGGAGGCGCATGGCGTCGCAGGCGCAGTCAGGGTTCCCGTTCGCGGCGGAGGAGAGGGTCAGGCGGCGGCCGATGGAGGAGAGGAACGTGCAGTGGGTGTTCCTGGGCTGCCCGGGCGTGGGCAAGGGCACCTACGCGAGCCGCCTGTCGCGCCTCCTCGGCGTGCCCCACATCGCCACGGGGACCTTGTTCGCGACGAGCTCGCCTCCACGGGGCCACTTGCTGCGCAGGTGAGAGTGAGCCGCCTCTCCGGTACCTCCAGCGTCCAGATCGGCCCCCCGCTCTGCTCTGCGTTGATCTGGAATTCTGGATTTCGTTTTTAGTCGTGTGGATCGGCGACATGGTTGAGCTTATTTTTACTAGAGATTTGAGGTTGCCTTGGGTATCGACTGTGGATCAGTACACGAAATGGCTTGCTGCGAGGGAAGGAGGTTTTGGTTCGATTGGCAGTCAAATTGCTGATAGATCTGAACATCACTGCCTGGATTGACTCGCCTAGTCTCTGAATTGGGGATGCATTGATGTGATCATTTTGCTTTACTTGCAGGCTTCAGCTCAATCTTGTTACCGAGTCTGAGGTCTATTCAGATAACCATGTCAGGTTAGAGCCCTTAAGGGAAAGGGACTGTAGTTGCTTCCCCAGTACTCCCTCCGTCCCAAAATAAACGACGTTTTGGGTTTTCGTGCCACAAGTTTGACTCGATTTATAGAAAATACGTAGAAGATTTAAATCTCCAAATAAATTTGTTAAAAAGCTAGATCAAAAGATCTTTCCAATGATACTAATTATGTAATATAAATATTAATCCTATTTTAATATATAATTGCCGGTAGATGTTTTCGGGAAGCGAAAACGTCATTTATTTTGGGACGGAGGGAGTAGTGTTTTGCTGGACGACTTGCACTAACATTACACATGTCTGTTCGCATAGTAGTGTTTTTACTGGAAGAGTGTAGCAATTCACTAATAAACTTGCCTTGATTATGGTTTGGCTGCAACTGTGTGGCTACTTTTATTGTATATTTGCCATGTTCAGTTCATGCTAACTACTGTGTTAGATTGCAAAGCTCGCACTACTGCTCCACTTTAAAACTTACTATAAATGAGTAGCTTCATATTTCACTGATTCCATGCCTGTATGGGTTGGTCTCTGATTATCCTTTCATATTTTTCACTCTGAAACTGATGTAATAGTTTTTGTTTTCTTGCAGCTTGCTGACATTGTTAATCAGGGGAAATTGGTTTCTGATGAAATTATCTTCAATCTTTTGTCGAAAAGGCTTAAGAAAAAGGAGAAGACCAGGGAGAATCAGGATTTATTCTTGATGGTTTTCCCGTACAGTAAAACAAGCGGTGAGAATCTTTAACATATCAAGAATTGAACTCGATATTCTGGTCATTTTTTAATGCTCCATGTTTCTCTTCAACTTGGTTATGCCGTTTGATGCAATATAAAAATATTATTCAAACAGTTCACTTGTTTCTCATTTCCTGCTGGTATTGAATCAGTTCTTCCTAGTCAATGATCTGGTATCTCCTGAACGCTCAATGTTTTATTGCTGTATGGTAATGATGTGAGTAATGCAATGCATTACCATCCATATAGTTCACAAATACCACTGTAATACTCTTTTTGTTGGACTATGTGGTTACCCTTTCTTTTCTTTTTTAAGTATAGTGCTTGTGATTATTGCGCCTCCTGCAGGAATATTAACTTACTTCCCGATATTTGAAACATTTTTGCCGTCATTGATTCTATTTTAACTAACTGATACTGGTGCAATATGTCATTAGCAATGGTCCACCTGTTCATGCATGCACTTGATGCTGGTGGTCTGAACTAACTATTTATCTGTTCAAATAGCCTTGTTCTGATCCTTGAGTTTAATACTCCAGTTCTGCAGTAGGGATGTGGTTAGCCCTTTTCTTTTCTTTAAGTATAGTGCTTTGTGATTATTGCGCCTCCTGCAGGAATATTAACTTACTCTCCGATATTTGAACATTTTTGTAGCCATTGTTTCTATTTTAACTAATTGATACTGGTGCAATGTCACTAGCAATGGTCAGAGACCTGTTCATGCATGCACTTGATGCTGGTGGTCTGAACTAACTATTTATCTGTCTTTCCAGGAAATTCTTGATGACGTTATAGACATTGATATGGTGGTTAATCTAAAACTAAGAGAAGATGTCCTAATAGAGAAGTGCCTCGCAGAAGAATTTGCGTCAATGTGGAAGGGGCTTCAATTTGGCCTGTATTGATGTTAAGGGTGAAAATGGACTACCAGCAATCTACATGGAACCACTGTTGCCCCCAAATAACTGCATGTCAAAGCTTATTACCCGAGCTGATGATACCGAAGAGGTGGTCAGAAATCGGCTTTCGGATATATAATGACATGGTATGGTCCTATTAATACTGTTGTATCACTCATAATAAAATGTATGTATAACGTATTTTCATTAAGCAATGAATATGCAGTGTGGTTGATTTATTTTGTTTCTGCAAGATTTACATGCATTTTGAATTTGAACTCCTGAGACCATTATCCTTTTTTTGTTTTGTGTCATTTGCATTTTTCAAGATGTTCAAATCTACTCCCTCCGTTCAAAAAGTCTCCATCTCGCATTTAAAGCAGTCAACCAATCTTAAACTTTTACTATATATCAATACTTGTATCTCCCAATAGGGTTTACAGTGAAAAATATATGACGCGATTATTCCAATGATACTTATCTGGTATCCCAAATATTAATATTTTTGTATATATTTGGTCAAAAATTAAATTGTTTGGCTATCCCAAATGCGTGACAGTAGAGTCCTTGCCTTGCATGAGACAAGATCCAGTGTTGCCTTGCTCTCTTTAGCATACATTACATTTGATTCCAATTCCTGGAGCATATTTTGTACTGTGTAGATTTGGTTCATCATAGCACTGTTCTGGTAGGCGTGCTGGTACTTAACATTTGGTTTCCTGTCCTTTGCAGAGTCAACCTGTGGAAGGTTTCTACCGGGAGCAGGGGAAGCTCTTGGAATTTGACTTGCCTGGTGGGATCCCTGAATCGTGGCCAAAGTTGCTCCAGGTTCTAAACCTCGAGGACCAAGAGGAGTTGAAGTTGGCTGCAGCATAGGTCTCTGGGAGATCTATATATACTTGAAAAAAAAAATACCATACCACATTTTTTGAATAATGGGGAAGAGGAAACTTACTCCATAATTTAGTGCCTTTTGCAGAAGTAATGGTTTTCTTGCCAAAAGCGAGTTGTTGGTTTTCACCGGCGTTTTGATGAGCCGGTACTATGTAACGTTACATTAGTTGTAAGCAGTACCCATTTTTGCTTGGGACCCAGTTTGGAGCGCATGAAGACATGCTGTAGTGCTATTCATTCATAACAAACTTGTAGTAGATGAGTGGCTCTTTTCTGTGTTGCGTGACTTAATGCTCCAATAGGTGCACCCATATATGACAAAAGCACTGAAGTAGTATGATACAGAATAACAGAGACCCTATGAGTACCTTTATGTTTTCATGTTAAAGCACTGAAGTAGCAGCCATCTGACTCTGATCTGATGCGGACTGTTGTTTGTTGGCAATCTCTTTCACGGTCATAAAAATCTCTTCGGCATATCGACTACATTTTTGTTCGCTGCAAGACATTTGGCTATTATGGTGTCTATACGGTTTTGTAAAATAGAGTAACTAAATGATAGATAGATGTGAGTTCGTGATTCGCGAGACTTTGCAATGCAAAGACGACTTCACCTGTTCTTCTCTCATTGATTTTGCTTTCGTGGGAAGAAGACGTCGTGTGTTTGGATTTTATAGGACATGGCATGTCGGAGCTGCCAAAACACGGTTCAGTTTGCCGACGAGCCTCCGATGAAGTGTGCTTCCTAGTTCCTATCGTATTATTCCCGCGGTAGACCACTAGGCCGCTTCCCTAAATAAGTAAGTTAATAAAATAGCATTGGTTATCTTTCCTTCTCTTCTGTATATTAAGCTAGGCGTGTCCACATATTAAAAAAAATCACCCGCGGCCAAAATGTTACTCCATACCCGGTTTCAAAAATTCTTATTTTCAAAAAGACACACACCATCTGTCCATCTGTGCCAAAATGTTCAGGATGCAGTGCCAGCTTGAAAAAATAAGGGCATGAACACCACCAAAGCCCTAAACAAAACAAAGCGTTATGAATGAATTCATATGGTTCTCAGAGAACATAAAAAAAAAAAACTGAGAAAATAGAAACTGTCTAAATTCCGGTCCAGTAAAGCCTTTCCCAGCCCAGCCCAACCGGTAACTGCCCAACCCATCCGCATCGCGCTCCTGCGGTGAACTGCAAGGGAAAGACAGGACGCAACCTCAGATCACTCTGCGCGACTGCGAGACGACGAATCTTAGGGTTTTGTAGGGTTCGGCGTCCCATGGAGGAAGGACGCCGCAGCGGAGTTCGACCCCTCCGAGAGCCAGAGGTACTGCGTATCCGCCGCGTAGCCGACGGTTGCACTGTCATCTTCGATCCCTCTTATTTCTTTGTGCTAGAAAGTGCGCGCCCCTTTTACTTTCGTCTCGTGAATTAGAAACCCCTAGTGCCAATCGTTCGTATGAATTCTTGGCACTGTTTACTTGGGCGCTGCTTTGTTAGGAATACTCGTTTATTCTTCCATGTCTGATTCTGTAGGTGTGATGTTTGAACCGACCTCCAAGCACAATGGCGTGCTGGAGCAAAACAATGTTTGATTTTTTTTTACTGCAACTTGCCGTTATCTGATGGGTGCCTCCTAGTACGTTTCACTCTACCAATGTAGGTGCTTAGCACATATAACGGTCAATTTGGATTGGTTATGTCTCCAGTTCCACAGTTTGTAGGCTCTGTTTTTTAGATTAAGTACAGGCTCTGTTAATGTTGTTGTTTCAACATTTTTTCATAAACAATTGGGTGCCGGTTTAATCTGCTGTTAGGCCTTTTCTTTGCTCAGCGATCTAGACACATATACATTCCTGGCTTAATGTTATCTCTCAATCTTAGCGGTCACTAAAAAAGTTTAAAACTTCATCATAACATGCTTATCCTTGAGCTTGGCCACTATGTCTGATTATCTGCATACGTTTAATTCTGATTTGCTTATTTCAGAACTCTTTGAGTAACTTCTCAATGGAGGATCTCCCAAAGCCACTACTGGCAGAAATCATTAAGAGGGTTACCAGGACAGCTGATCTTAATTCACTTTCACTCGTATCGAAGCACCTCTACACTGTTGATGCAGAGGAAAGGGGCACAATCCGTGTTGGCTGCGGCCTTCACCCTGCGACAGAATCCTTCTCATCATTATGCTCCCGGTTCCCCAACTTGTGGAAAGTAGAAATCAATTACTCTGGTTGGACGTCCATCGAAGCCCAAGGGAAGCAGTTGGACAACCAAGGCCTCTTTGTGCTTACATCTCACTGTTCCTCACTGACGGATCTCAGTTTAAGCTTCTGCTCAGACATCAATGACAATGGCATTGGTTATTTGGCACATTGCAAGAAGCTGATGGCCCTCAGGCTGAGCTCCACTCCGGCGATAACCTCAAATGGCCTTCACTCAGCAGCGGTTGGGTGCAAGACTCTTTCTACTTTCCATCTTGTTGACTGCATTAAAGTAGACAGCGTTGAGTGGCTGGAGTACCTTGGCAGGGCTGGATCAGTGGTGGAACTTGTGGTGAAGGATTGTAAGGGAGTCAGCCAGTTTGACCTCCTAAAGTTTGGTCCAGGATGGATGAAGCTTGAGAAGTTTGAGTTTGAGATCAATGGTAATTATTGGTTATCAGGGCCTCCCCCTGATCCTGCGTTTGATACTCACTACCCGTACAAATATGATATCTGCTGTGAGAATTTGAAGGATTTGAGATTGGCACATATTATAACTATGCACACTACTGATCAGGGTCTCCCAGGACCGACTGGGAATGAGATTGGACTCCGTTTTCTTTTGAGAAAGTGCAAAGCATTAGAGAAACTTTGCCTGGACTATGTTGTTGGTCTAGATGAGGACGAGATGATTACGCTGTTCCAGAATTGCAGCAACCTTAGAAGCCTTTCACTTCGCCTCATGCCTGTGCGCCAACTGGACTGGGATTTCAGGACACCACTGACTGATGAAAGCCTTAAGGCCCTTGGTCTCAGCTGCCCTATGCTTGAGGTTGTTGAGCTGACCTTTATGTTTTGTTCGAGTGCGTATCCAACAGAAATAGGCTTCACAGAGAAAGGTATTGTTGCACTCATTCAGACTTGTCCAATTCGTGCTTTCATGCTGAATGGAGCAAACATGTTTTATGACTCGGGGTTGGAGGGTATTTCGTCAGCGCCATTCCTGGAGAGACTTGAGCTTTTGGATTGCAAGAGGATAACAGATGCTGGGATGAGTTTCATCACGCGTGCCCCACGCTTGAGTAGTCTAACTCTCCGAAATGCAAAAATGTGACTGATGATGGGATAGCCGAGCTGGCACATTCAGCGAAACTGGAGTCTCTGACCATTGTAGGTTGCCATCAGATTTCCCGGGAAGGTGTTCAGGGGGCTGCCAAATTAGTTCGCTACTCAGCTGATTCTGAAAGCCCTCATATTCTCAAAGGAATGAGATTCACAGGTGAGCCAGACACACCGCCTGTTCTGGAAACCTTTGTAGCTTAGCCTGTTAGTAAACTTTTGCAGCTAAGGTGTGTAAGTTGCTGAAAAGACCTGATATCGGAATGGAAATTAATTATTATTACCTATATGTTTCTTTCCATTTCTTATATAAAATAATAGCTTTAGGTTTGAAACCGTACTATTATGGACAATTGCCATAGTAATATTGCAGTTGGTATGTTGCTGTGGCTAGAATCAGTATTACCCCTTATGCTATGTTTTCCTTCCTTTTGGAAAGGAGTCTCAAGATTTTTTGACTGACTTGTTATACATGGGGTGGCTTCTTAAATGTCAGACTTGCATTCAATTATGCTTCCTTCCCTGGCACTCTCTGGCAGCATAACGTCTGGAGCACACATTGCTGCCCCTGTTGGGACGTGTTTGTTGTGGGCATAAGTTCATTTGCGTTTCAGATGTTGTGTGAACGAGCCAAGTGCACACCACCCCTCTAGCTTATACCTTCCAAAAGAAACTTATATCTACTGCGAAGTACTTTATATATCTGCCAGTCCGTTTCATTTTCATAGTATGTATATTACATATATATAGAATATAGGGCTTGAATTCATGGCGCGCTGCTCTGAAAAAGGATCTGAAGGTGGCTCTTTTACACGATGGTTTTTCCTCTAAAATCAAGTTTGGCTTCTATAGAATCTGGTACAGTGTAGTATGAAGCCTTTTTTCTCTCCAAAATATGGCTTCGTTTTGTCAGGCTTTGCTCTGGCTCCAGCTCTAGATGCACCAAAAGTTCTCCAGCTTCCACATGCCAAAAAAAATGAACAAGAGTCAAGAGAGGAGCCGGCGGAGCTGACGTTGGGAGGCTTCCTTCTCCGGCTCGCTACAGTGTGAGCTGGAGCCCCTTTTTTTATAGTCTATAAAACAGCTATTTTTTAATCTATAGCTTGGCTCGCTACAGTGAGAGCTGGAGCCACTTTTTTATAGTCTATAAAACAGCTATTTTTTAATCTATAGCTTGAGCCACTTGGGAGCAACACTAAACTGAGCCTTCGATTAGAGGTAGGTATCGAAGCTGATAGAGTTAATGGCATGTAAATTTCACTGAAACCGATTAATCAAACTTAGGCATAGGCAACGGATTTTTCAAATGACTGTATTGTCATTCAGCAATTAGATGCTATCTAAACTGTGTAGACCACTGTACATGCCCTAACATGCTAGGCCGCTTCTGCCCCCAGCACCACCAGAGGTGCTCTCTTGGAGAAAACAGACGCAGATCCGTTGTGGCTTCCAAAAGTCATGCACAAAGCAAAAGAAGCTACATCGGGTTATGGCAAAAACAACACGGCAGAGAAACTTGGGACTCCACCCAGACACTGATTCTAAAATAGCGGTAGTACAAACAAGGTCTCACAGATGCTGAAACTTTTTTTTAAAAAAAAGGGGGAAGGATGCTGAAACTTTTCTCGCTTTGCTCAAGTATCGAACCAATACTTCGAATACCACAGCAATATAGCATACATAAGTACAATACTTCCTGCTATATACCATAGTAACGTAAGTACAATGACGGAAATAATAGGTTATGAGAAGTTGTTTCATACATATAAATATAAACTATATAAAAGACAGATTTGGCGTAATTTACAAGATACAGAAAAATGTTTACAAAAACAAAGATATAACCCAAACCTGTCCACTTTGTACGTGAGATGGACTGGAAAATTGCACACAAGAAAAAAGGCAGAAATGTGAAGCAAAAAAGTATCCATGTTACGCCAGAGTTCGCTCAAAGAATCTGAACCTTGTATTGACAAAACAACACGCAAGTAGCAAAACCCTAATCAGAGCAGAAACATATCAGAACTTGGGTGGAGACCGGCTTCCAGATGCTTTAAAAGGTCCACTTGAACCAAATGGATCGGCATCATCAAAAGAGTCAAACCGGCCAAAATTTCGTGAGCTATTCCCTGTATCGAATCCTGATACATTCTCGTCTTTGGAGCTGCTAATGGAGTCAAACCTGGAGAAACGACTTTCCTGAGGGAAGACTCCAGTGTCTTGGGATGTGAAGGAATCAAACCTCCCAAAGTTATATGAGGAGCTATCATCACGACTTTCGCCGAATTTTGGAGAGAATCCAGATGTGTATGCAGGAGAACTTGGAACAGAATCATCGAAGAATGAACTCCTCTTCTTTCCAAATACACTAGCGCCACTTGGAGAGCCTGCCTCGGACCCAAAGAAAGAGTTATGCGTGCCACCATGCTGGTCAGCCTCCTGTATTAAAACAGATCATTAGAAACAGCCTCCTATATATCATCAAAAAAAAGAAAGAAGAAACTGCTTAGCTCACAGTGTTCAGTGCAGTAGAACCCCAAACAGAGTCAGTATCTTGATCATCAAAGTTCCAAGAAGTTTCATCAGCAAATTTGTCACCAAAAACAGATTCAGAACCACCATGGTCACTGCATCAAAATAATAACAGAGTTATTCTCATATGGGATACGAATATCCAGCAGCTTTCTGAGAGAGGAGCTATAAGTGTATGCAGTACAAACTATTCCAGCATCATTTTCAGAGAGCTAGAAGCGTATGCAGTACAAACTACGGTGACATGCTCTAAGCACAAGGGTCAGAAATTAGGATGCACATAAACCTAAGGCTGAAACAAGTACCTGTAACTTTTCTCTTTACTGGGAGATGAATCATGCATCCCAAAGCGGGAAGATTTAAATGGACTCCCTGAGGCACTTCGTCCAGCACTGCCAGGACTCCTCACAGATTCATCACCAAAATCATATGCTATTTCACTCTCAGCCACTTGATCACCTCCACTGTAACGCCTTTCTTCCTTGATATGACCATTAGAGGATGCAACAGGAGACATATCATCACCATCATCCCAAAGAGATGGCAGTTTTCCATTTTCAGCAGAAACTGGATTTTCCTGTATTGTACCATTATCCTTAACAATACTAAACCCTGTCATGTCATATGATTCAATCAGGAATATGATAAGATTAAATTGGAAATGAGAGGAAAAAGCTTGCCCAAAGTGTAAGACCCAAAATTAACAATAGCTCATGTCACCAAAATCTATGTACAGTATACCACAAGAACAATGTTCTAACAACAGAAGGTAACTAGAACAGAGGCTGTGGCTTGGTATGTTAATGAAAGGAACCTAAACAAGGATATCATAGCAAAAGAATTTTATCTGCATAAATGACACTAATGAATTATATCAGCTACACTAGTATATGTTAACAGGTGTAAGAGAGATGAACTCTCTGTCTCTCTTTCACAATTTTTTTAAACAGCAGCATGACAAGCAATGGATTGCAAAACTCAGCCTGCAGCCATGCAGAGTACTCGGAGATATAAACAGACAATGACTAAAAGTAATCAGACAGAGGGAATGCACTGAAAGTATTTAACCTTCATCTTCAAACTTATCCCAGTCTTCATCCCACTCAATGAGTCCCTCTTGTGGCCCAGGTTCCCAACCTAGAACAAATAAAGACAGAAATGGTCAGGATATGCAAGTTATGAGTCTGAAGGCTTCAGGAAGTAAAATAAAATGACAACATGCAATTTGATCAGTAGTATCATAAAAGATAGCATGAAGTCAGACTCTCAAGAATAATAAATAAATAAATAATAATATGAAGATGGAAAGCCAGGTACCAGAAGGAAGCTCAACTGATGCAGATGATTTGAATTGAAGTCCAAAGTGTTTGCACCGTTCACTAAGAGCTTTTTCCATCTCTTCTAATTGATATTGATTCGATCGCTCGAACCCACGGAATCACTAGTGTTATTGAGATATTAAAAAATAAGTAGCTAGCATACTGACAGTGTACCTGAAGCAAACCATCAACACTTCCACCTTGTACCATTTTAATCAATGCATCATGCAGCTCAACTTTTCTCTCCTAAAAGAAACAACAAAGAACAAAGTCCAGTTTAAGACACAAATCCATCAAGAGAGCAAAATTAAGAAGGATGGAATTGATGTGAAACTAATGACAAGATCACAAATATTATGATAGTGGGACTGATTATAAGATCACAAAAATATTTTACTCCCTCCAGGCACAGATAAGTAGTGTTTGAGATTCTGTTAAGCCAACCATTTCAAATTTTAATCCAAGACAAAAAAAAAAAGTGAAATCTCTTCTGTCAAAGAGTTCAATTAGAACGGTCAAAGAGTGCAAACATCGCAATAGTATCCTCAATGGTCAAACAACATGAAGCATATCCACACACCCCCCACCCCACACCCCCCAGGACCATGGACAAACAAAACCAAATGGAGGGAGTACTTTCTGTGTCAAGTATGAACACTTAAAAACGATATAGTTTCCCAGCAATTTTTTCCTAACTCTTATAAACATTTTTTAAAAGAAAAAAGGCACTTCTCAAAATTGTGTTTTGAGACCATGTCCAGACCATCATTTATTTATTTGGCCGGAGTATATGAACACTTAATTTCTATTTTTCTAAGGTGTAGAAAAGACAAACCTGAACATCACGATATGCGGCTTCTTCAACTGCTAGTTTGGAAGCTAACTCAGCTACTTGCTTGTACTTCTCTTCATATTTCTTAGCCAATGATTCCACCTGACACAAAATTAACCACAGTAAATTTGCTGGGGAAAACAAAAACAAAAGCTCAAACATGAATTTGCAACTCTCCAAGAATTTAGCACTAAAAATGCTCATATAAGCAACTACAATGCTGGTCGACATAATGCAAGAAGCAATGTTCTGTACAATTAAGTTGTGTGCCCTCAATTTATCATCAAACAACAGATCAAAAGAAACAACTAGCCACCTACAATTTATCATCAAACACCTTGCTTGTAATAAGCAGTGTTCTGTACCTCACGTTTATCAGATGACGCCCTTTCTGTAATCTCATTCAGCCTATTGTCACACCGACGACTTTTATACAGGACCTTCAAGAAAAAGGAAAATAAAAAGAATTAGAAAAGGATGAAAACAACTTTCAATACAATGTCCAGCGACTTAAGTACACCCGATTTGTAATTGTGCTTACAAGATCTTGCATCTTTGTGCGGTAATACTCCAGTTTCTCTCTAGAATCCAGGACCTGCTTCTCCACCTCAATCTTCAGTGTAAACGAGAGAGAAGGTTGAATTAAAAGAGAAATGTGTTTTGCCTTGAGCACATAAGCATAAGTATAATACAGAATCAAAAGCATTCTATAATACAGAATCAAAAGCACAATTTGCATAAAAGACATCAAGCCCCCCGCCCCACGGGTCCAAAAAAAACATAAAGGTATATTTTTGCAAAACTTCTGCTAAATTTTCTCTATTAATACATCATTTTTGGGGCACCAAATATTAATCATAAGTAAGTACTTTTGAACATGAAACTAAGGACAAAACATTTTTTTAAATCAGCAAATGGTATATGAGTATATAAATAAAGTTTTTGTTGTTTTATTAACCTTTGGTGTTCGAGTGTATGACTAGTCCCTTAGGGATAACAGCAATATATACAGAATTCTTCATGGACCATATAGGCCTAGGATATATGGGCCTTGACATACTTAGCATTTCTCAGTCAAAGATCTGTCCAAAGAAACCAAAATATGATTTACTTTTTTGGATGGAGGGAGTATGCAATGATTGCAGCAATGGGAACAACCCAGCAAACCCTTAATGCCATTTGAAAGGCAGTTGCATGGAAATGAAGAAAAGGCTACTCAAAACAGTCAACTATAAAAAATGCTATAAACAGTCTCAGTAAAAAAAAAAATATTGGCAGGAGTATAAACAGGTTACCTTGGAAACTTGTATGGCACAAAAGCAACACTATAAAAGGTTGTGTCATCAAAATCACTATTCGACATGCATGCATTGCCAATGCAGAACTCTGAGATTAGGGAGGGGTGGCATGGGGTGGGCGGTGGGCAGTGAGGTCGCATATGCCGGGGCAGAGGACAAGGAGCGGCTGTTGAATTCTACATGCCCCACGGCTCGGCTGTTAGGGTTTCAGAGAAGGGTCTCCATGCCCCTGCGACCTTAGAAGGGGGAGCAGCCCAGGGGTGGCGGGGACATCCGGTTGAGCAGAGTCGATGGCAGGGGTGAGGAGTCGCCGGTAAGGTGTCCGATTGGGATTAGGGAAGGGCCAGGAAGGACCAGCGAGGATGGGCGGCAGGTAGGGAGGTCGTTGGCAAGGTCAGCAGCGGCTACGGGCGGTGGTTGGGGTGGCGGACAGAGGAGGAAGATGGGTTTGCAGAAAGAGAGAGAGAGAGAGAAGAAAATGTGCGCCGGTACCTCTCTCCCTACGCCGCATGTGCTGATTAAGAGGGTCTCTGCATCATGAACTAATATGATAGTGACACAAGTGAAAAGTGATAAGAACAAAATATGTACCTATCGACATCAAGCTCATTCAGAACTAGAAATATTTAGGTTTGAAGTTTATATTGTATTGGTTGTTTGAACCATTCAACAGATCAACAATCCTGGTTACAGATGACCATGACCCATTGAGAGGGGAAAATCAAATCCCTTCATGCAAGGTGTCCACATCATTTCCCACTAACCCCACTAACTTGCAACCTTTCATGCAAACCTTTCATGTCATCCCTTGTTAATGACAAATATTGTCCACATCATCTCTATTATGTGCAATACTTTTAATCTATCAACGTACAGGTCATCTACATATGTTATTTGTTTCGCTATTCTATTCTTCTGTAATGTGATCTAATATTCACTTGGCTTTTCTTTTCATTAGACTTGAAGGGGTGGGATATATCTAGAGATCTATGTTTGGATAGGAGTGCTTGGAAAGCAGCGATTGATGTGCCGGAACCGTGGCTAGGGTCTCTTGTTTGGGTTTCAACTCCCCCAACTTGCTTGGGAGGTTGTTGCTGCTTTTCTTCCATTACTTTTTACCAATTTACCAGATCCGATGCAATAAGATAACATGCTAGTCAAGCTCATATATATACACATAACATTCAAGCTACCGCATAGTAATGCTATATATATATAAACAACAAACTATTTTTTAATAAAATCCTGCGGCAAGGCAACGACGGGTATTCTTCTAGTATACAGAAGGCACAGCTCAGGTTGCGTTAAACCAATCTGGACATGACACACATAATGATCCACACTTCAAACCCAGATCCCACCTATCCAAGACACACACACATGAAGCTCTTCTAAAGCATGACTATACAAGCTAAACTAATTCAAAGGTGCATAAACTGGGTGAATTGACCACCATAAGCTCTTCTAACGAATGGCTGTACAAGCTAAACTAATTTAAAGGCGCATAAACTGGGAGAATTGACCACCACAGAGCCAGCCTGATCAAAATGGAACAGAAGTTGCAAAATGATCACCACCGGACAATTCAGAAAACAAGGATGGGGTCAACAAACCTTCTTAGGAGCATCCACCACCTCCTGCGCACCCTGGTTCACTCCACTTTTGTGTCATCTTTGTTTCCTTGATTTACATGATTATCCATCACAGGCATGTGAGATCTTGGTTGCCCAGGCAAGGGTGGCCGCGACACCAGCAGCAGCCACCCCAGGTGCTCCAGGGCCTCTTTGTGGTAACCCTCCTGACCCAAAATAAATTAGCTTGTGAGCAACAGATAAACACTGGATGTCTTTTACGTTGGCTATGCCATAATAATTGCAAACCAGGCGACAAGTAAGTATTACCTTGATTCTGTTGCCATGATGGCCCATTGTATGCTGCTGAAGGCAAGCCTGTAGCTCGTAACAGTGTCTCATCATGCCTAAGAGAGTCAGGAAGTGCCGGGGGAAGAGGAGTTCCAGCTCGGTGCCTTTCCATTAAATAAAGAGCAATGCAAAACTCTCTCAAAGAAAGCATGCCATCATTGTCTTGGTCAGACAAATCCCACACTTGCTTCAGGACCTCTGAAACAGTTAAAAGAACAACACATGCATTAGCCAATAGGTATTTCATACTATGAGATATGTTTAGCGGTCATAAAAAAAGAACCACAGGGGTGCACAGGCTATAATGCTAACCAGCAATTTTAACAGTACGATAATATAGACTGGATCTGAGTTTGGAACAAAAACCTAAGTAAATAATAAATTTCATGATTAGGGTAGTGGAAAGTTGGTGACGATATCCCACCTCTTGGAAGCCTCCAACTGAGGAACAGAGTGCGAGCTTCGGCGCCAGTTATTTTGCCATCTCTGTCCCTATCAACATCCCCAAAGACCTTCATGTACTTCTGGATGTCAGATTGAGTAATTTTCGGCCATTGGGGAGCTGAATTAGAAATCCCAGCAGAGACAACAGGTGCAGCTGGAGCAGGACTGGGCTTTACGACAGGCTGAGTCTGTTGAGGTTGCCTGCTACCTTGCAAAGAACCAAACTGTGCGAGATTAGTCAGGTTCTGGGAGCCAGTTGGCGTGGGCATAAAACTGGATGAGCTTTGCTTGTCTGAGGAGCAGGTGCAGATACGCTTGGCTTCGGCTGTGTGAGTGCAGAGAAGATGTCTGAGCTTGATCCAGAGCTGCTGGCAGGGCCATTTCCAGAGAGTACCAAAGTTTTTGAATCCTGAGGCAACACAGCACTGTTGCTCTGCGGAGGCAATGGCGATGAAGACATTGCCTGTACCTGTTGTCCAGGCGCCATGCCTATTGTGCTAGGTAAACCTGGACCAAATCCACCTCGTGTTGTCTGTGAAGGAGCAGCTCCTGGTATAGCTTGTGGAATGCCTCCCACTGAGGCAGCATTACCACCTTGCCACCCGACAGATCCTCCCATGCTGCCTCCACCGACCAAACCTTGATTGATTCCAGGCGCTTGAGCTTGAAACGAAGTTGCTGGAGCTCCAACCTGTGGTGGCCGCATGAAACCGGTACTAGAAGGTTGCTGTTGAGTAATTCCCAGGTTAGGAGGCTGCGGCTGCATTGCCCTTTGGTCCAGCAAATTGACTTGCTTGAAGAGCGCCACCCTGAGTCGCAGCTGGCATCATAGAATTGATCCCTTGGGGCCTTTGAGCAGCACCAGGGTTCACCTGTGGCATGCTAACATGACTAGATGTCGGCATGATGCCGCTTCCCTGGGGCCTTGGTGTGGCAGCAGCCGGATTCATCTGAGCCGCTCCAACCTGCCCTGGTGCGGGCGTCATGGCAACACTCCCCTGAGGCCTAGGGCGCCCCCGCAGCCGCAGCACCCATCTGTGCAGGAGCCGGCCCCGCGGCTATCTTGGGGGCTGGAATTCGACCCGCGGCGGGACCATAGAGCGCCGACTGCACTATGTCGGGCGTGAGCTGACGGCCGCTCTGCGCCACGGTGACCAGGCGCAGCGCGTTGAAGAATTCCGGGCGGCCGAGGAAGCCAGTCTTGTTCTGATCGGCGTGCATCCATACCTGCGCCCATCCCAAAAGCTCATTCGAATTCGCGGGGCAAGGGATCTAGCATGATTCGCCGCCGCTAGCTAGCACACCTAGAATCGGAGGAAGGTTTTAGGGAGGGCACCTGGGCGAGGACTTGCTGCGGCAGGTTGGCGCCCTGGAAGAAGGCGACGGCCTCCTGGCCGCTGATGCGGCCGTCCTGGTTCAAATCCGCGCGGCGGAAGTAGGCCTCGAAGGCCTCCGTCCCCGCCATCTCCGGGATCCGAGAGGGAGATCACGGCGGCGGGGGTGCTGCTTGGTGGATCTGCCAAGTTGGGCGGTGGAGATCTTGGGGAGCGTGTCGCGGCGGGGCTGCCACCAGTGGTTGGGTTCTCCCCGCTGTCGTCGGTCGAGATGGCGAGCGGGCAAATTTCTCAATTGTCCCCCTCCAGTTCAGTTTTTTTTTTAGCCGCTAAAATATGAATACGCAGCTACCTCTAAATTTATAGATGTAAATTTTAATATTTTATTTTGTAAACTTTTCAAATTTTAGATAGTTTGATCTAAAAGCGTATACTTATTGATCACTTGTAGTCCATACTCAAGTGAACTCAATTATTATCGCTTCTCTGTCAACCTTCCAACCTCGTTAACTTAGCATTTGATCTCGACCGGATAAAACTAAGGAGATACATATACTTTCCGATCTCATTGAAAAATGTCATTCTCGCTTTTGAAAAGCAATTATTTTTTTATTTTCACAAAAAAATATAAGAATTTATTAATAATCATGTATTATTAGTATCATATCATTAGATCAAAACATATAAGAATTTATTAATATTTATCATGGACTATTAGTAGCGTTGGATATATTTTCGTAATAAAGAGCTTTCTCTGATTTTCGATCCGCCAGCACATACACACGTCACAGCCTTTCATTAGACTCGTACAGTATATGTCAAAAAAAAACATGAATATTCTTTCACATTTTCTAAACTCCATGAAGAGACTATTCTTTAAACTCAATGAAGAGACGTTGCCTGAGAGGTTGAGAAGGGTAATAGCAAATTTTAGAGCAACTCCAAGAGCTTTGTTATCCTTTTTACGCAGGTTATATATGAATTTTTGAGGGAAAAATGAACTTTAACATAAGTGCTATATGGTTTTGTAATAAAATGATAAACATGTCATCCCTAAAATCTCGATGGCTATATATAGCCAGTTATAGTCATTTACTATATGGTTTTGTAAAATAGCAATACCTCTTTTTTTTTTATATAAATTTACAATTTTACAAAAATAGTTAAATAATAAAATTTGGCTATTAAATTTAGCCAAGCTCTTAAAGTTGCTCTTACTCTTTTTCTTTGATCTATTTGTTTATACATTTTCTCATATAGTTTACGTTATTTTGTTTCATCTTGTTTCAATTTATTCTCTCTCACATAATATAATTAAATCACTGAAATTGTCAGCAGTCATCCGCAGAACAGGCTCATGATACATGTCAACAGCTGTTCTTTTTATTATTCACTCTCTTTTTTTTTCTCTTCTTTACGCATTTCTCATGGTAAATTTATCGTTCTTTCACACGCAATCATAGTTACATCTCCGTTCACAAACCCGGCAAGAACCCAAAAGAGGTAGAAAAAAAGCACCCCAAAAATGTACAAGTATACTCGTCAGAAGAGACCTACGACGATCCACTCATCAGTCCCCCACATTGAGGAGCACGTCCCACACCGTCTCGTCGAGCAACTCGTCCAGCATCTCCGCCTCCACGTCACCCGCCAGCGCGTCGGCGTCCTCGCGGAACGCGCCGTGCCACGGTGACACGCTCAGGTCACGCCCGATCAGCACGTCCACGGAGGCGGAGCTCGCCGTCCTGCTGTCGCTCGGCGGCTCTAGCCACACCTCCATGGACTTCCACAGCGCCTCCAGCAGCGCCTTGCCACCGGGTGCTCTTCGTGGCGCCATGGCGTGGCACTTGTCGAACGCGCACAGCGTCGTGGAGCCCCGGACGGCTCCCGGCAACGCCTCGTTGACGAGGTCGAAGAGAAGCCGGTGGTCGATGGCTGCCGCGCCGCCGTCCGCCGGGGCTGAGGACGAGGATGAGGACACGACTTCCTCCAACACCCACTTGGGGATCGGTTTGGCTTCGCACTCCGACATGGCGCCGGCGTCGCCAGGGTTCTGTCTCCGCCGTCCGTACATGCCGGCGACGACAAGAACAGCTCTGACGAAGGACTTCATGGGGTGACCCGTCTCGTCCATGTCGCCGTCGTCCTGCTCGTCCAGGGCAGGGCTTGTCTCGGCGCGTTCCTCTGCTGTAGCCTGGACTTGTTCTGACAGCGAGAGATTCTCTGATCAGAACGAACTCATGGCGAGCCATAAACTGCTGCACAATGTATTTGGCACTACTATGTACTCACCAGAAGCAGTTGATGCCATGTCCTTGGCTTCCGTTCTCCAGGGAGACCGGTGCTCGCTGAAGGGTCCCTCCAATGGCGAGACCGGGCTCGGGTAGCCTCCCCTGCTCATCTCGTCAGGCGGGCTGCTGCACCACGACGCCGGGCTCGGTGGCACCTCGGTGGAGTTCTCCTGCAACCAGACAAAAGCATCTCTCACTCCCATGCTTGTAGTTGTAGACTGCGACAATGGCTCTGAATGCAGAGCTCTGAATGGAAAAAAGAAGCAGCGTCGAGCTGCATGCCTCACCTGCAGGACGCCGGGGTGTATGAGGACCGATGGGGCAGTGACGAGGGTGCCGAAGGGAGGGAGGTCGTCGGGGAACGGCTCGTCGGAGGCGTGGAACTTCTTGCCGAACAGCTTGGCTCTGAGCCCAAGGTTCTGCCTCAGGTTGGACACCTTGCCTCTGATGCTGAACGCGTCTTTCCTCCCTTTCCTCTCCTCCGACGACGACGCCGGCCTGCTGCTCCCGTGGCCTTCCTGCTTGCGCTGCAGCCTCGCCCGGTCAGAACCCGCGGCTCCTCCGAGAGGAGCTTCACGAACGTCGTCCCGGACACCGGCGCCGAGAACGACCTCATGAGGTTCCGCGGCGACACGGGCTCGGAGTCCGGCAGGCCCGTCGTCGTCGTTGGGGTGTTGTTCGATCCGTATCTGAATGACCTGACGTCGGACTCCACCGCGCGCTTCTTCTCCTCCTTGCTCCTGACCTTACCCTTCCTCGGCGGTGGCGGCGGCGGCGCCACCTCGTGCCTCGTCGGCTTGGGCCTCGGCTCCTCGTCGAACGACGTCGAGGTGGCCCTTCGCCGATGAGAGAACGGGAAGGGCGTCTCGGCGTCCGGCGGCTCCCCTCCTCAGCACGTTCTTCAGCCTGTCGGAGAGCTGCCTCCTGGCGTCTCGGCCGATGTAATCCATCTGGCTCTGCCCATCGAACGGCACGTCGCTGCGGTACGACCGCGTCGACTCCGACCGCACCAGCGCCGGGTGCATGTCCCTCGTGACGTTCTCCTGATCTGGTTGGCGATGCTCCGCGCGATCTGCTTCGGGTCGGCCTGAGGAATAATGTCGGCGGCGGCCCACCGGCGGTCCGCCTGCTTGTCGTCGGAGCCCTCGAGCTCGATCTTGAGCCTCTTCTTCACCTCCCAGAAAGGCCTCCATGTTGTTCTCCTTCTTCACCAGCTCCGGCGATCCCAGCGAGGACTCCTCGATGTCGTCCGTGCTCAGCTCGGGGCAAGGCTTCAGGATCACGATCCTCGTCGGCGACAGCGACGACCTCTCCTCCTCGTGGTAGAACCTGGAGAGCGGCAGCCTCGTGGAGCACGCGGCGGCGGCGTCTGCGCTCGTCGTCAGAGAGAACGTACGGCTCCCGGAGATCGACGTGCTGCTCTCCTTGCTGCTTCTTCTCCAATGCACATCCTCATTGGAGGAGTGCATGTGCTTGCTGCCATGGCTGGCATCTTTCCCCTTCTGGTGGTGCTGGTACCTGTACGGCACGATGTCCGTGCACCTGCTGTCATCGTCGTCGTCGTCGTCGAAGCTACTCTCCAATTCGAAGCTTGTCGAGTTCTCCCACGCCCGGCTCGCCTGCCACGCCTCGAACTCCTTCTTGAACTTCTGCAGCTCCTCCTCCTGCGGGTGCTCTCGCGGCTGCGGCTTGCCCCACTCGTTGCTCCTCTTGTTCATCTGCCCAAACACATCCCTCTCCTCGCCATAGCCATAGGCTCGGATCTCTTGCTTCGGTGCCTGCTTGGTGGAGTCCCTATTGCTGTGTTGCACGAAGGAGACATGCTTGGCTGAGATCATTTCAGAGGGATTCTCTCTTCTAGCCATTGTTGGTCTTGGGGTGATCGCTGAACGACTGATGGATTCAGTGGTTGCGTTCAGTGGAGGTGATTCCATGCCCATCAGTCTGGCGATGACGCCGGGCCTCTTCTGGCATTCATTTGTTCTGAATGAAATGTCCTCCTGGATCAGCTTCTTGACAGGGTTTGAGGTGTGGTTGAGCCCTGATTTTGGGTACTGCCTCATATACTGCTAAAATTCACAAGGAACTTGATCAGATCATAGCAAGTCAGTGCTTGTTAGCTCTTGCACAGTAAAATAAGATGATGCACAGGTTTTGAAAATCACATCTCGACATTGCTCCCTCCAACAAAAAACACTGTTTAAACACTGTTTTTTTTTGACATAGTAGTCAGTAGATGCAGCAACAGTAGATGCTACTGCTCAGTGCTCAACACCATTATTGGTGCATTCTCTGTTCTGTCCTCTCACGCAACGATAATCAGTTTCAAGTACAGCTAGGATGACTACAGGAGCTGGCAACAAAGTTACCGAGACATGCAAAAGTAGGTGCTTCAAGTCAAGTCTCGATAAAGGTCAAAATGAATGAACTACTACGTGTAGCATTTGTCAGTGACAACAGCTTCCTTGTCTGAAAACAGAAGAGCAGCGAGCCTGAGCCTGCTATGGGGAATTACTCTGACACAGAGTAGTACCGAGAAACGGAAGACTCACCGGAACATCTTCTTGAAACACGCCATAGCTGTGGGAAGCCTCCAACGCGAACTCCATGCTGTTCCTTGGAGCTTCAAGTCCTGGAAGCATGATAGGGCGTACCAATACCAATGAGTTCCAAATTCAGCCAACAAAAAATTACCAATCAAAAAAGAAGAACTATCCTCCGATTATGATAGCATCCAACAGCAAGGATGCAGGATTTTAGGATATTGGACAAAGAGAATTGGATTGATGGCCATACTACATACCATCGCCCTGCCTCTTGTGCCCCCACTTCCTTGAGGTACCGGTGCCGGTGCCAGTGCTGCTGGCATGTGAGAAGTCCAGGTACTGCAGCATGATGGAGGTCCAGCGTGTGCTTCGATGGCAGCGAGATCAGAGTCTGCTCAGCTGGACGGTCCTGCAGAAAAGGAGCGAGGGATATCATGTCAGATTCTGCAGAGACCATGCCACGACCACGACAGAGAGGAAAAAGAAAGAAAGAAAAACCACACGACGGCTCGCAAATTCATTTCCTGAACCCGATACACGAGGGCAGACTACAGGGCAAGTTCATCATTGCAAAGGAATCCGTAACTGAACAATTGCAGAAGACGGAGGCATTGTGTTTGTTAATAGAAGGGAGACAAATTTTGTAATAGGCGTGAACTGAAAGTCCCAGGAAAAGGAAGCAGAAGAAGCAGGATCATAATTCACATGGACAGAAAAAGCATTCTTGAGATCATTTCGACAAAACTTTCTTGAAATCCATTTCGAAAAAACAAAACCCATCAATCTCAAAGCAAGCAGGCAGGCGATCCATCCAGAAATGCCAAGTCGTCAGCAGACTGGAAAGCAGAATCCCACCCCACCCACGTGCAAGCGAGCAGATCGGAACGACAAGGAACAAGAAAGAAAGAAGCAGGTCAGGAGAAGTAACCGAAACGCAGACCGACCGAGATCAATCTGAACGCAGACAGCAAACGGCAAAAGGGAAGAAACAAGAGGCAATCCAAGACGAGGGCGGGGGGCGGCCATACATACATTCGAGGGAGGATCGATCTCTCCGCCGCCGGTACGCAGGTCCGCCGTCCGTCGCGTCGCGCCTCCCGAACCCGGGTGCCGGCGAGAGAAGAAGAGAGATGCCGGGCACGCGGGGGCTCGAGGTTCTTGTTGGCGCGAGGAGATGGTGGCACAATAATTACAGAGGAGAAGAGAGGATTACAAGAGGAAGGAAAGCAACATCAACACAGCACACAGCCGGGAAAGCGAAAGCCAAAGCTTAAGCTTTCTTCCCCGCCTTTCCTTTTTCTTTGCCTCTCTCACCTCACCCACCCACCCTCCTCTCTCTCTTGGTTGGCCGCTGGATTAGTAGTAGGCTTGGTCGTCGTCTGCTCTAACTGCCTGGCATTCCTGTATGCAACTGAACTCAACAGTTGAACCGACCAAACCAGAACAGGTAGCGTGATGATTCTCGTTGCTTGTTAAGTAGTAGTTACTACTGCTGGTAGGGTGGTGAAAGTGGAAAGATGGTGAGCTGTTTTGCAGTGGTTAGCGGACTCAGCCCTGGAATTACCATAAATAACTGCTTTACTTAGCCATCAGTGAGATCAGAAAGAACAAAAGCTGAAAACGATAGACATTCTGTAGCAGGTAAGGTGACGCAAAAAGGAGAGCCAGGTAAATGAGGCCGGCGGCCAGAGGGAGGAGAGGAGGCATCTGAAGAATTAGTTTAGGCTGGGGACAGCTTGGTTATGCGAGGACTCTAGTTGGTGCACCACACGCTTTTAACGTAATCTCCATTCCGCAACCGCACGAGGAGGGAGGGAGGGCTCCATTTGGCGGCGTTGTGATAAACCGCCCGCTGTCCCGGCCGTTGCGGGGAACGGATCGCAGCGCAGTCTCGACCTGTGCTGTGTGTGTTGGTCACCATCATCATGTGCGAATCCGGATGAGATGCCCATGTCCTCTCATTAATTATGTTGTACCAATATCTTTTAAAATAATGGAAAAAGAATTTAACTTCTTCATTTTAAATAGATAGAGGAATAAGGTCCCACTCGTTCTATATTAGTAGGAATGATTTCGTTTCAAAAAAATATTAGTAGGAACGGCGCTTACCACTTAAAGCATAACGCTGAGAAATCCTAAAATAAATCCATGCGAAATCATCCGTGCTGAAGTCGAGGATTCTAACCAACCGATGATCGAGTTCTTGTTACAAATTAAGACCAAAAATGCTACTGAAAATTGTTTTTATCAAACATTTTAGAACAACTTTAGTTTCATGAGAAAAACATGCTCCACAATAGGAACTGAAGCCAGAACCTTTAGAAGGAACCGAAACTTGCTAAATTAGGCTATAACTTATGCCTCGCATGATTTACTATTGGATCTCTGCTCTAAGATTCGTGCACACATGAACGCATGAGGGATTTTGTTTGATCTACGTACACGGGAGCGCAGCTATAGCTAGTTGGCTAGTGATTGACAAAGGTTTTGTTTGACTTGGACATTCCTACCTCCAGAAATCCATCTATGGAAGCCAGCGCTGTCCGTACAGTTGATGTGCCGTCATTCTAATACCCATCAAAAACATGAATTAAGCCCTGCATTAAAATATTCACGAGAGAGATAGACAGAGAGGAAGAAATCAGAGGAAATGCATACGACTATGTCCACATAACATAACAATAATAACGACGCCACGCCGTATATATTATTGGTGATTGATGGCGCGACAAGTATAATGGCTCCAGGAGGAACACCCCAAATGGCCTCCTGGACCGGGGCGGGGCTACCTGCTTGCTGGCCCTGGCCGCGCGCGGCACATCAATGGCGCCCCGGGGTACACTGCCGGAGCGGTGTCGCGCGCGGGAGAGGTACGCGTCATGTGTCCCCATGTCTGTGTGATCTGATCTCGGCGCATGTCCATGACGTCGTCCTCCTGCGCTGCACGGCTGCACCCACGCGCACATGCACACGACATGCGCGCCTTGACCCGGCCAGAAACCAACCACTGCAGCTGCCGATCGGGACTCCTTTTTTTTTTTATATGCGTGTCGTGCGGACGGGCTGGCCGGGAACAGGTTGGTTGCTTCTTGCTTAGGTTAGTTGCTGCCGGCGCCGATTGCCATTGATACGAGATGACAGGCGACGTTGCAAACCGTGTGGCATGCTGAGCTAACAGAACTGGGCACTGTATTATTGGTTCTTGTAGTCTCTCTCTCGATCTCTTCATGTCTCTCTCACCAAAGTGACCAAACTGCCAACTGCAACACGGACCCAAGGATGCTTTCAAGGCTGAAATTTTCTTTGCCCAATGCAACTCCCTCATCCTGAGTCCTGACCTCCATCCATCCATCCATGTATATTGAAAAGAAACCGACCTATATGAAATGGTTCATGGATGAACAGCTAGCAGAGGTTCACTGAAATATGTATGCATGGAGGAGCAATGGCACGCCTGATGTTGGAACTCTCCAGGACATGGACCGGACACCTAATATTTGTGCATGCAGAGCCATAAAAGGGGAGGGCACAGCACAAAAAAGCTTTCGGTAGGAGGACGATCGATCCATCAATCCTCTTTCGGTCTTTCCCATCTTAATTAAATCCGGCAAGTAAGAGTGTTATCAAATGGCCGCCGGCGTGCGTGCACGCACGGTCATCATGATTCCTCGGCGCTAAACTAACCTTCCATTGGATGAGGGAGATAGAAAAATGCCTGTGTCCGGAGATTAAACAAGCTAACTGGCGGCCCTCACCTACATCGATCTACATGAAGAGATCACATGGTGGGGCTGCCGTCGAATCAATACCACACCATTCAGAATTTTCAGCACACTGCCACTGCCTATAAAGTGGGTCATCGGCAGCCTGTCCTCCTCTTGATCGTTCAGAATGAAAGAACAGAGATGATTTCCTCGATCGGAAGCTCACCAGTATGATGATGAGAGTTCGTTTCAGACCAAGCAGCAAGCACAAAAATGAGCAACTGTTTTATCATCCTCGTGGTCTTGTCAGCTGAGACCTCTTTGTTTCTCTCACATGACACCTGCCTTCACCCTAAAAAAAGAGCAAAATCAAACTATTTTTTAATTTAACTAAATTTATACAAAAGAACATCAACAATTACGAGTTCAAATTATAAGTGTTTTCGACTTTTTCTAGGTGCATAGTTTTGATCAGTACCCACCTCAATTATATATCTTAAAAAGTTGAACGACTTATAGTTTGGAATAGAGATGTTACTTTGGGACTGATATGAGGGAGTGCTCACCATTCATACTCCGTTCAAGGGCTCTTAACAGGAACCTCTTCCAGCTATGAAGAAGGATCAGTAAACATGCGTGCATATTTCATTTACTCGAAGCTCTTTCTTTCTTCCAGCTCCATCTTACAAGTAACACATAGGATAATCTGACCCTCGCCCATTTATAAATTTTGCACGCCTAAGCATTTTATATATTTAGACAAGAATGGAGTATCGTATCTCCTGAGAGATTGCCCTTGCACTTTCTGCCTTCAACAAAACATTGTCAACTTGTTTAAAGGAGCTTTCAGTTCTTAAAACTCAAAAAACCTCTGCCCAGATGGTCCTGGGCACACCTCACTTGCCATTTGCTAATACTATTACCAAAACTCACAGCGTTGGCGTTTAATGGCGCCTTTCTGCTAGGGCTCAAAGGGGAACTGGGACTCGGTGGGTTGTAAAGGGGGTGCCATGATCAGTACAACTGCACTTTAATTCAGTACCCCACCTCAATCGAAAGAGTGCCTCTTTGGGTGAAAATTCTCTCCCAGTCATTAAGATCAATAGCCCCCACAGGAACATGTGTCATGTGAGCTTGCTGGTTGCTTCTAGGATATGCTTACCCCACTACGAGGTGTCTTAGCAGCAGTGGTCCAATCCAATGCTGGAAAAAATGCAGACGGAATTGATAAAAACCCTTCTTTGTCTACCAAATCGACACCTATGCATTATATGATGAGATGAATAAGCCTAATCTATTTCTACACTCTTTTCTTGATAGGTTTCATCATGAGAAAATTTCATCATTGTGCATACCTGCCAGTGATACAGCAATTTGACTTTCATTTTCACTATCCGACTTCATCGTTATTTTTAATGCTTATTAAGGATTTATTATTGGGTTAGATATCCTTAAAGGAATCAAATGTGCTGTGACCCATATGACTGCATGATGTCTTTTGCACTAAGCAAAAGGAACCTATCACAAGTGACAGTTCAATTAACTGTTAACAATAGTGATCATAAACTCTAGTGAAAAGGAGAAATCACAACTCACAAGTGCTGGTTAAAGATTTGTCTGAAGCCTCTAAAAAGTAGTAAAATGATGTGCATTATTACTATCCAACTTGATTGTCATTTCAGTTGGTCATCTTTCACAGACAAAACAGAGTAGCAATAATTAACTTAAAATGGGGCTGCCAAACCAAGCTGGAATTATCATGGGCCCAAAATACGTAGGCAATAATGGCCTATTAGCAAATTAGTTGTGCAAATCATGTGATACCTGTTGTAGAGCCACTACATGCTAAATGCATCCATAGAAGCAAGCATAATTGTGATAATAAAACCTTTAGTCCCAAGCTAGAATAACCACAGATCAACAACAACAACAACAACATAGCCTTTAGTGGGAATACATGCTAGAATAACCACAGATCAACAACAACAACAACAACAACAACAACATAGCCTTTAGTCCCAAGCTAGTTGGGGTAGGCTAGAGATGAAACCCATATGAAACAGTACAAAAGAACGTAGAAAGGCACAAGACAAAAGGATAAAGATAGGGTAGATAGAAAAGGAAACAAAGTCATGGTTCAGGTATGTTAATAGCTAGCCTCCAAGCGCTCCTATCCAAAGCTAAATCCTTGGAGATATTCCACTCTTAAGGTCTCGCTTAACCGCCTCGCCCCCAAGTCGGCCTAGGTCGGCCTCTACCTCTCTTTACATTATCTACTCGCTCTAGAACTCCACTACGCACCGGCGCCTCGGGAGGCCTCCGCTGAACATGTCCAAACCATCTCAACCGATGTTGAATCAATTTCTCCTCGATAGGGGCCACCCCGACCCTATCCCGAATATCTTCATTCCAAACTCTATCCCTTCTAGTATGCCCGCAAAACCAACGCAACATACGCATCTCAGTCCACAGATGTAAATAAGAAAAAACTGAACGACATGCTTATCATCCATTCAGAGTTAACCATTTGAACACAGCAACACAGTAATCTGACTGTCTTTCACTGGTCGGTAAACTTGAAAAAGGCATTTCAGGTACTGCACCACAAGACTTGACCGCATGTTCTATTTACAGGATATATGAGATAAATACTGAAAGAAAACTTCTACTTTTGATGTTATGTCAGACAAACCAGTGACCACATAGAGATGCAGGGAGGTTAGCAGATCACCTCTTCTGCAACAAATTGCTTAAGTGATTGTAAATAGTGTCTCTCATCGTATCTCTGTTACCAGTATTTAAGGTGAAAACAGATGCTCCAGGATGATTCGCAACCTTGCAACTGCATTTTTCAGTAGAGCTATTTAATTAGAACACTATGACAAGCCACGGTCATAATCACAGCTTCCAGCAACATTTCAAGAGGAGCGTGGAACAACGTGACATAAGTCTTGTTACAGATTTCCAGTACAAGAGATATTGTTTAATTTATTGGATGCAGCAAGCATAACTAGTAGAATAAAACAAGCTTTAGATGTGTAACGAAAGCAGGTTCTCAAATGCATATAAATGGATTGGCTGTTAAAGAGCAATCAAGGAAATGATATTTTAGACATGATTTTGAACGAAATAGCAAAATTATAAATCAGTAACCTCTGTAAAGTTGCACAAAAAGGATAACATGGTACCTCCTGGAATGTCCTCGCCATGCCGAGGAATGGGTATGGTGGCCAACACTGGTATATTGGATTCAATAACTCTCATTACAGCAGGGAAAAATGCTGAACTGAACAGCTCCATTTTACCCACTTCGTCAATGATGAAGAGATCTGTTTCTTCCTTAACCTGATCCAACAAGAAATATAAAGAATATTTCCTTCTGCGTCGTGATCAATCGAGAACAAACTTTAAAAATCTTATCATGCTTAAGCTAACAACCACACATCCCGTGATCCTTGATATTTCATAACTCTTTCATAACTAACAATTTCTACCTGCAGCTCAGGTAATGCTAATGATTCCAAAGATGCTACATCTACTTTGTATTTCCCAACGGTAGGCCATCTAACAGACTCTGAGCTGCAAAAGAACCAAAGAGTGTGCAGATATATAGGTTACAAAAATTCAGCAAACATATATCAAGGTAGCATTGTGCAAATAAGAAATGGCAACAATGCAGAGCTCGGATAGTTTTATTAGATTGGCAAAGAGGCAAGAATAGGTCCCAACACTTCATTAATCTTTCGCGTATTATCTAACTGGTATGTGCACGATGGAAGCATATGACAACAAGAAACTGGAAAACTCCAAGTTCATCTGATAATTGATTGTTTATTGGGAAAAAATAGTGTTACACATGAGCATAGACTAAGGCAATTAGCATGAAAATCTGCATAACAGAAGATGAACCATTATCCAGATTCCAATCATCAGCGAAGATGGGTATAAGATATCGAGCATGGCCATCTCTTGGTATTGGCATGTTCGAAAGAGACCTTCATTTATAATTGACCAGTGATTTTAACTATAATTGCTGGGACCTGGGAAGGAATCTCAAAGACGTCGGGTTATTTGTGCAAAGTAATGTAGTAGCTCCTGTCATTCTCGATGGCTTCAAAAAATTAGATAATAATCCACAATATCAGATAATTTTCAACTACCCAAATGCAAGATGCTAAACAAATGCCTAGTCAATATAAGAATTTAGAACAAGCATAAATGCGTAATAGCAACCTGGAAACCTTGGATGAGGAAGGGGGTCCACTTCTGCCGTCGAGAGTGACAACCTCGAATCCTACCCTTTCTCCGCCCCTCTCACTTCTCCTGCAAACAGAGATAGCACACGGAAACTGGTAAAATTCGCTGTCACCGATAGCGCAGCGGAACGAACCGGAGTTCGAGAGCGCAAGGCAACGCAGTACGGGTATAGAATCCGCGAATGTTGAGGTTCGGGTGGGAACTTCTGAGGGTTTCGAACACCCGCATGACCAGCGTCGTCTTCCCCACGCCCTGCGAGTACCCGAAGCCGGAGCCGTGAGGCGGTTGTTGGGAGAAAGGAGGAGCGCTCTGAGAGGCTTCACGGGGCTTACAGGCGGTCCAGTGACGAGGAGGCATCTCGACGGCGCGGCGGCCATGGACCGGCGTGGTAAGCGGCGGCGGAAGGCGCCGCCGTCCGAATCCGAGTGATCTCTGTGATTCTTCAGACCTTCGTTCACATGGCAGGAGACGGAAACCCCTGTTTACGTTAACGAAGTTTCACGTGTGCGCTCCATGGGCTCTATTCTAGATGGGCTTGGTCCAATATGCAAGCTGTTTAATAGGGCGGCCCGAACTCTTATATTTCTTATTTTTCTGCAATGGATTATTATTTTTCTCTTGTCTCTAATTCCGATCTGGCTATCTCTCTCTATTTTCTAATGATTGTTGAACCACCAATAATTAATTTTATGGTATTCAGTCTAATGTTTGTTGTATGAAAAATTAAAATTATGACATATCTTACGAGCAAATATATGTATGCTTTGAAACGAGAGAAAATGTTCCTCAAAATTGCATTTTAGTTTGATATAAACTTAGTAAGTTGCCAACATTAGCTTAAAATATGATGTTATATTCATCATAGAATATAATACTCCCACCATTCTAAATTATAAGTCACTTTGACTTATTTGGTTCACCCATTTAGTTAAATGTATTAATTGTGGACTTATAACCATTCGATGGGAGATGCTCTAAAGCACGGTAGGCTTCCTTCTTCAGGTAGATCTTCCCTCTCATGTACCTAAAATTTAGGGCCAATCCGATCGAGATCATTGAGTCCAACTAGTCAACTCCAATCGGAGATCCACTATTCCGTGGAGCAAATACAAGGTCACACATGAATCTATTTAGGTCAAGAGTCCTTTAAGAAGGAAAATCGTCTATGTATTGATCGATATTAAATCAAGTGGTTTGAGCCTGCCAAGCACCACACCAAGGGATTGTTTGTTTTGTGGCTTGCCATGGGTCCAAAATCAAACGTCCGAAGATGCATGTTGTTGCACCCAAGAAAGCTGCTTGGATGTTAAGCAAATAGGCCATAGAGTGCTTAGGAGGAGAATTTCTTGGCATTAGAGTTTGATGGTGGCCGATTTGCTCAATCACAGGCATGCATGCCACTTTCTTGGTAAAATTTTTCACCATATAATACCCCTGTTTATTTTCTTTACCTCCCCAACCCCACCGATCCTTTGCTAATAAATGTCATTGATCTCACAAATAAATGAGCTATCTTTTTTCAATGCACTATAAATGAAATGAATGTGTAACTATAGATGAGCTACTTTTATTTAGCCCCTGCATACAATTCTGCAAGAGTTACTTTTTATGTTGCTCACCTTTTATGTTGCAAAGATGTCACTGAACCTTCGGGTCCATGAGAAACAGGGGACGTGGTGCAACCAAAAGCTAGATGATCGGAAGCTAAGGACATAGACTATCCCAATCAATTCAACAGCCTTTATGGTGGTGTATCCATCCCATTGTAGTCACCATTTACCTAGCTGCCTACAAATACCATAAGTAGGATGCATGATGCAAGGATATGCATAATCATTAGGTGCAGTGCATTTGCTCTTATCTACACTACACACATGCAATGCGGCATAAAAACTACTTCCCCTCCGTTTCAAATTATAGTTTATTTTGGCTTAGATACATGATTTTCTTTACATGCATCTAGTTATACACTACGTCTAGATACATAGTAAAAGAAATGGATCTAGAAAAGTTAAAATGAATCTAGCAATTTAGAACGGCTTAGAAAGTAGACTTTGCCAAGTAAAAATCGAACTTAATTGGATAAAAGGGAGATTGAGCTTTTTGAGAAGAGCATTTTGTTCTTGTTCTTCTTCTATTTCTCCCGGAAACAGCTGACCGTTGCTGCCTACCACGGCACTAGCTTCATGGTCGAAAGATGGCACGAAACGGAACAGTGATCGCGATGACGTAAAGAAGAGCTGTGGGAAATATAACGTGACAAAACTCCTCGACGGACTGACAGGTCGGGTCACACGGCCTTCTGTCCCAACGAAAAACAGCCACCCACACGGTCCGGGGGCACCCACCAATCGGGTCCGGCCACGGCACACACGCGCCCGGTCCCACCCCACCAAACGCGCCCGCGGCCGGCCGATCCGACCTCAAATGACGCAGAGACGTTTATCCTCTGTCGCTACCTTGTGGGGCCAGATATAGAGCGGCCCCACATGTCATGACAAAATGGGCCCTGAAAGAGCCGAGCGGCACGACGCAAAACCGAAAGGCCCCAGGAAAAAAAAAAACCAAACGCACGCAAAGCCACACGCACCCCGACCCGTTCCCAGGCATCACACCACCACCACCTCCTGCCCCGACCCCGCCTCGCCGCCGCCGCCGCTGCCGCTGCCGCCGCCGTCGCGGCCTGCCGGCCTCCGATGGCGAAGACCCGCAAGCCTCCTCCTCCTCCCCGCCTCCGCCCCCTCCGCCGCCCCCGCCCCCGCAGAAACGTCATCCCGCAGCGGCGGCGAAAGAAGAAGGGCCGCCCGTCCCTCCTCGACCTCCAGCGCCGCAGCCTCCGCCTGCAGTCCCAAAACCCTAGCCCCGCTCCCTCGCCCACCCGCCGGGACCCCAACCCTCCGACGACGACGAGGACGGGAGCGGGGGGCGGGCGGAGGCGGCAGAAGCGCCTCAAGAGCGTCCTCTCCGGAGTCGTCGTCAAGGTCGGGGCCTCCCTATCTCGCGCCAAATTTTCGAAAATTCCGGGCTCTGGGGACCTCCCCGAGCGGGTTTTGGCCGCGGGACACGCGGCGATGCCGAGCTGTAGTGGTTGGATCTGCGGCTCGGGATTTTTATTAGGGGGTTTTTGTGGTACGGCTCGCCTCTGGGGTGGGGAATCTAGCGGGGATCAGTGGAGCTCTGATAGTGGCGTCTGCGTCTCGGGGATTTTTAGCTCTGGGAGGGCGGTTGCTTTTTTCGGCGGGCTTGGAATTCTTTTTGGTGCCTTCTCGAGTCCCAGCAGTCTAGGGATCTTGACCCTCCTAGCTCGTCAGCGCTTTAATCCTTTCCTTGGAAGGGAACAGTATGCGGATCTGACAAGTTTTGACGGATTTGACCTTTTTCTCCGACTGACGGGGGCGTAAGCACTGTCCGGACGGCGAGCGGCAGAAAAAGGTCGCCGTTTTCAGTGCCGACTGCTGCGAAGCTTGCTGCGACACCGATTTCCCTGCAATCCCCACTGCATGATGCGATAGCTGGCGGAAAAATCTCCAAGCAAGAATGTGTTGTGGTGGATTTCTGTTCTGATTGTTGTTTTCGGTTCTTGGATGCTGCAGGAGGAGCCGGGGAGGGAAAGAAGGATGCAGCGAAAGCGACGGGCAAAGGTAAGACTTGGAGGGAACCACAGCCATTAGCGTTGAAGTGTTTAGGGATTTGAATTTTTCGTTGGTTAACGTTGCTTGCGCTCGTGGGAGCAGGGGACGCTGCGTCGGATGGTGGGCCCACGGGGACTCCCCTCCCAGACAAAAAGTTGCTACTCTTCATTCTCGATAGGCTCCAGAAGTGAGTGCCCTGGCCCCATCCTGATGTAATTCTCCTCCAACAACACGATTGCTTCGGTTACATGTGCTTACTTACCTGTATGCCTTGCACTCCTTTCAGGAAGGATACTTATGGAGTTTTCTCAGAGCCTGTCGACGCAGAGGAGGTGAGTAATGGAGCTCAAGTTCAGTCGTGTTTTCAGATGGGAGCTCAGATGCTAAGGCTGCTGTTTTTATGTGTACCTGCAGCTTCCGGATTACTTTGACATCATTGAGCATCCGATGGACTTCTCAACAATCCGTGAGAAGCTGTTGAATGACTCGTATTCTAAACTGGAACAGTTTGAGGTATGCTTTGTGATGTTTCTTTTGCCAGTTCCTTTTTATGGTTCCCGCTTTCATTTGATCCTTTGGCTTAACTGAAAGTTTTCTACCACCTTCTTTGCTTTCATGTTTTCTTGTCCACTTTACTCGTATAACAATGTCCCCATTCCATTGTTTTCTTCTTACAACCATAATACCTTTGCCTTTTCCAAGTTAATCCTGTGTATAATGAACTGCTGTGTAGATATTGTTCTTGTCTAGCTATCGTAACTCCCATCTGGGGAACTTGATACTGCTTGTTGGTACTGTTAATATAACATGCGAGTGTTTGCTTTCTGAACTTTGATGCGCCTGAAAGAAATTCTTGAGCAAACGAGATGCAATATGTCTCAACAGGGGTGGACATAGGAAAAAAATGACAGAGGCACACTAAATATGATTACTAACTAGGCTTATTTGTTGTGGTCTACGAGGGCCTTGTGATTCATTTGTGTGGGGGACACTCATGGTGAAAATCGTCATGTACCCACCACCACTACTAGCCTCAATTATTGAGTGGCGAACTCTGACCTCGCTCAAACATAACTTGATCTGCCTCTCTATCACTATGTTTATTTCAAGATTTTCCTATTCTGTTTTTTACTGGGGACCAAAGTGGGCTCTTAGACTGGTAGGACTGAAGTTTAACTGGAATAATTTGTTCACATTATTATGTGTAATGATTACTGTGCCTATTTTTAACTAGCTCCATTAATAACAAGTATCCCTTTATAGAAAAAAAAAAAAAAATTAAAGGTACTCAGTAACTGAAGAGTTTTTGTTAATCCACAGTGGCACTGTACTTTTGAATGTCTTTTTTAATTTCATAGTGTTATGTCTGGGCTTAAGTGGATATATGAATTTATTTGCTCTTTTGTAACTGACATATGGTAAAACTGAATGCTCTATTGCTTTGTTGAATTCCATTTGCTTATACTGTGAATATATAAATATGATCTAATGCACGCAGATTTTTTTCGAGTATCAAGTGCGCTGGGTCTTGCCTTTGTATTTAAAATTGATATGTTTAATTTTGCACAGCAACTCTAGAATTTCTTTTCGTGATCCAAGATTATTTGGGTGCAACCTTTCTAGCAAACCATAATTAAGTGTTGTGCTTCAGTACTGTGGATCTTTTATTGATATCTTTATGTTTCTCTGCTTTTGCAGGATGACGATTTCTACTCACATCAAAATGCCATGTCTTACAATCTGGTGCTAGACACAATATACTTTCGGCAGGTATTTTATGTACTGATTTGAAGTGTATGTGTTATTAGATTACATAACCCATCTCGGGCCAGTCGCTCCATGCACATGTATTATCTGGACCATGTTTGTTTTCTGGTTGCTCTGTTCTTCAGAATTGGTGTTAAACATGAAACTTGTTCTATCTCTTGTTCATATTATTTCTGTATTATAATTGTCTACCTTTGAACTTCATATATATTTTAAGTTAAGCACAACATGTTTAATTGATTGCTAGTGCAATTAACTCTTTGATATTGAAGGGCTACCTGGTTTATTTTGAATGCTAATATCTGCACATATTGAACCTTAACTTTTTTCTTAGCATAATAGCATGTCTCCTCCACTCCAACAAGATATTATATCATTACAGAAGACATCATATGTTGTTCTATGCACATAGTTAGCCCAGACCCTGTGTCCCTTTTAACACATTTCTGTATTGTGGACAAGTTGCCAATACTGTCTTCTTACCGTCTAGCCGTTTCTTACTTACATAAAGTATTCAACAATCTCCCTAGGCATCGGCCATTGAAGCTCTCGCTAAAAAAGGATTTTTGAGAACTTGAGGCAACCCAGCCATGAAGAAGAAGAAGAACCCAAGCCACCAGCTCAAGAGGTAGGCCGAAGAATCCCAAGACGGGAGGGTGATGTGTCACCAGACCTATCCAATGTGAAAACGATCAAACCTGAAGACAATGCTGATAATGCGCTCAGAAAAAGGTCAACTGAGACAGAACCTCGAAATACAAATACCCCGATGAAAGATCAATCCAGTTTTCACAATATGCTTGGTTCTTTAGTGCAAAAAGAGCAGATAAAATCGGGTGATTATTCAGGTTAGTTCTTACTACTGGTAATTGATCATATGTTCTGCACAAGTGCTATGCCACTTTTGATTTACACACGTGACTTTTATCTTTATTTTAGGTTCATCCAAGTGTGGAAAGAAACCTTGTTAGTCTAGATGATGCAGACCGGGAGGAGTACATAGTATGATCAGCACTATTCACGTGCACAGTTCTCTGTTTGCTGCCCTGGGTGATGAGAGAAAAGTGTTGGTGCCGTAAGTATACTCCGACATCAGATATACATTTTTTGTTGTCAAGAATTCACAAATTTGAATTTTTGGATGACTTGTACCTGCCAACTTAACTGTAGTTGATCATTGCAACTACTGTCTTGTTTCATTCTATCCTAAATGGAACTTGCCGTGCTAATATTTCTTACGTCCATTTTGTTTCTTCTTTTGTCTAAACCAGGTAGGGATTCAGCAACATGCATATAATATGCTAGAGCTTACACGCATTTGCATCAAATTGGGTCCAGCTATTGGATGGCAGCAAAATCGTATTAGAAGGGCACTTCGGACGTTTTGGCCCAGGATGGGTAGTAGATGGTGAACCAACTCAAAACTCTCAGTTTGCTCCCTACCGCGATCCAACAACCTCTCTGAGTGCACTGCTCCACCCAATATGCCATCTAAGAATGATGTACTACATCACAAGTCTGACTGTCTTCAAATGGGGGATGTTACTGGTGAGGAGCATTTACCTAGAACTCAAACAGTGCCTTCTACATCAGCAAGCTTTGATAAGGGCTCTGAAATTCCCTGTAAAGCAAACCAAGCACGAGAATGGAGTCAACAAGTCATGTGGTGGTATGGACAATACTGATCAGCAGCGCCCAAATGCATCAAGACAGCACAGCCGAAATGGACAATACGGATCAGCAGCAGCGCCCAACAATGCAGCAACACAACCACAGCCGAGAAATCCACTCAAACATCAATGGCTTTACTAAATGTCAAACGCGCCATGAGTCAGCAGGCTGGGCAAGGGTTATTTGGATCAGGCATTCCTATGACGCCACGCTCAAGTGCTTGGGATGTTTTCTGAATGAATGGTAAAGTCAATGGCTATAATATCCATAGGCACCCATCAACTGCTGATAGTTCCTAAAACAGCAGCACAGAACGGAGATGTTGGAAAGGCAACTCTTCAACCCTGTGCAGTTGTGCTGGGTCGGCGATCCAAAGATCGCGGAAATGATGGGCTTACCTCTGCCCACCAAGCTTAAATTCCAGCGTCCAGCCATCAGGTTCCCCGCCCTAGGGGAAAGATGGCAAATCCAGTGCACCCCTGATCTGGCTGCAGCTATGAGCGACGCCATTGACATAGCTTACCTTAGTACTTTGTGATTTGTGACAGAAGCGTATGGAGTTCAACATTGCTTCCCCGGGCCAAATTCTCAAGCTTCTGCGTACGCTGATAGACATTTTGTAGCTTGTCAAGTGGAGCACGAGATCGAATGAAGAGGTAACAATGATTGGTTTCTTGTCAGAGAGACAGCTAACACAAAGCGGCCGGCGGTTGCGGAGGAGTGCGCAAACTATCATCTAGGTCCTCCATCCATCATTTGACCCCCAGTGAGTTGTTGTAGGGTAGCGTGATGCCGCTGGTGTTCTAATCGTGCCGAGATGATGATGTTTCGGGATGAGTGCGCTACTTCTGTTGTCCGTTTGTAACATTGTTGTAGCCGAGAGAAAGCGGGCGCGAGGCGAGGCAGTGAATAATCGTGCCTGTTTGCCCGCTTTGCTGAGGATGCTCTGTTTCCGAGATGTACGCGGCCGATTGGCGATGGGGTTTTCGGTTGAGCAACCTTGGTCAGCTTGCGCATAGCACGCTCTTGTGTTGGATGTTGTTGTTTTGATTTCTGCAGCCTTTTTGGGGCTTGGCCCTGTGGTCGTGGTTTGCCGTCTGTAGGTCATGTAGCTGTGCTTTGCATTATCGGTCTAGCATCACGATGTACTGATGTCTTTGATATGCCATGGATCTTCACGGACACGTCAGCTGTGATTAAGCCTGTATGCCGGTTTGCTGCTTGGCCTTGGATCCATTGAGCGTAAGGCAGGTCTATTTACTGTTGTCAGTTAATCACAATGGATATCTGCGCAGAGTCCAGACCAAGCTCTTTTCTTTTATCCACTCAACCACATCCAGCGTGATCTTTTGAAAGGCCAGCTTGCAAGGACGTTGTTCTAAACATATCATAGAGATGCTCGAAATCACCTCTTCCGATCCATTGGGCTTTCTGGTAGATCACTGACATTTGATTAGGCAATGCCCAGCACTAAACTTGTCAGGCTCCTCGGATCGCCTTTCCGGTAGAGTGAATGCATGTCTGATCCCATATGATCCAGCTCCTACAGATTCAGAAGACATGACTGTTACATTTTCTGTTGTTGTGTACATACAGTATCCACAAGGATAGCCTTGAGCCGTATAGAACTGATGAGTGTGTACTCACTATACAGTACGCTGTGCTTACTTATTTCTTCCACACTACTTGTTTATGCAGGTGACTGGTGCTGGCTACAGGTGCTCAGTAAATGAAATAGCATAGGCTTGGTAGACAGGAAAATAATCGTAACCTAATTATCAGCAAGTCTCGTAAGTTGGAGTGAATGCACACCTTTGAGTAGAATCATGTAAAGAGAAATTGGAGTTTCTGAGGGAATGAGTAGAATGTTCGTTTTGAAGAGGAGTCTGAGCTAGATTCATGTAGTCAAAGCGCTGCGTGTACTTGTCTTCATGGAAAACCGTGGCATATATATTATGTGATTAAGGATGTCGAAATCAGAGGTATTCAATGCTTTTGTTAAGATTTCTGGACGGTTGAGAACTACCTGCAAGGACGACGAGAGATAAAATGAGTCGGCTGTATTTGCGGTCGGTGTGTGTCGGCGGGAAAGATAGCGACACGGGAGTGGCGTGTGAATGCGCGCAAAAGAAGTTTTGGACAGCTTAATGTACGATCTCACGAGTCTCAAAAGGAAACCCTGCTTGCACCGCCTTTTTATCATTTCTCAAGTCCATTTCGCTTCCACGTGGTACCCACCCCAGTTCGTGGCTGCGCCCCTTTCTCCCCGCAAGCCCAAAACGACGACGCCACGCAGCATGGGCTGTCTGACTTTGGCGCGGCCCAGCTATCATGCGAGGAACAGCGTAGCGGGCTTGCTTTTGCCTTTCCCTTTGGGAAGAAAGATTGCAAAGCCCATTTTGTGGTGTGCAAGTCTTCTTTGCTTTGACGCATTGCATTGCATTATCCGAGGGAACCAAAGTGTACAATTAACAGGGTATACTAGTGGCCTATGTGTAATAAAGCATAGAATAATTAATTAATTGATTCCTGCTCAAAAAAATAAACAAATTAATTAACTCAATATTAAAACAAACTCACTTAGAAAAAATTACAGCATTAAAGTACTTACTAGTACAAATTTTTCAGCAGGCACACGTCCCATGCAGCAGGGCGACAGCCGGGCCTGGTGACTGACAGCGTCAATGATGCGACGCACGGGGCCGTGATGGCACGTGTGGGCGCGGATGTATACCGAACTGAACGCCATGACACGCTGGGGGCTAATCGGTCTGTCTCGCTGGCACAGGCCGGGGGCATCCATCCCACGGGGCCGCCATTACTCATCGCGGCCGTGGATGACAACGGATCGGATGGACCGGAGCGGGGGCACGCCGCACGCGCACGGTGGCGACGCGTGGCTGCGAGGAATTCAAGGTGACGACGCCGCCTGCGCCGTACGTACTGGCTGCCCTTGGCCCGGCGAGGACCGGCCCATTATTGCCCCCACAGTGACGGCCCGACCGTTCGTACCTCTGCGCCACTGCGCTGCAGTCCTCCTCCAGCTCGCTCCAGTGTACTTCGCAGCCGTTCACGCACAAATGGATCTCATCTCGCTGGCTACGCATGCATTCGCCGTGAGAAAGAAAACGCCGTCACACGTCCGTACCCGTATCAGGCCTGTCTCTGCGTCCTTAGGGTAATCAGGGATTCTGGCTCGGTGTGTGTAGAATGCCCGTGTGCCGTGGTCTTACCTTCTCCCGTTTTGGCGGGATGGACGAGAATGTCTGATCGACCCTTTCTGAGAGTTGTAGAGTGTACATGCCAGCCAGGGCGGAGCTATCTGGTGTTGGCGTAGGGGTTTTGGACCGGTCGTTATTGTGCTTCAAAATTAAAAGAAAAAATCAATTATAAAATAGGGTTTTCATCATTATTTTGACTAAATTTTTATATATATATATATATTTACTAGTAGTAATTTTCACGAGCTTTACTATTTTGCAGCGCTAGCCCGGATCCTACATCTAGCCACGTCACGTCTGCTGGTACCGAAGCAAGGGCCTGACGGTTTGAATAATGAGTGATCTGAATATGCCTGCTGGCCGATCGGTCAACGCGTTGGCGATTTGGGCCCAGGCATGATCCGTGTGGGTTACTCATCGTGGCCGTGGGATGCCGAGTATTATGCAGGGCAATCATCGCCCCGGAAAATCCGGCCGACGTGACGATCGAGGATGGTGGTGGCTTACTTGGCTGACCAAAGCAAGGCAAGGCAACTCTTGAGCAATGACGGCACCGTTCTGGACCCTGCGCCACGGCGCGCTGCACTTCATTCACAGGATCAAATGGGGATTTATAGGAACGAACATGGATCTCATTGAAGCGCATGCGTTCACGTCTGGGAGGCAGCAAATCCAGTCCATTACCCGTATCGCGCAAAAATGAAAGACTGAGGGCACGCAGGGATTCTGGGGTGTGTGTACGCCTCAAACTACATACTTCTTTTGGCCCGTGTCTGCTCTACCCTATACAGTGTACCAGGCTACCAACGAGTCTTAGATCCTACGTGGCTAGGAAGGATTATTACTAAAGGAAATTAAGGAACCTAAAAATAAGGGACAAAACGTGACGCAGGGATTAAATCGGCCCGCGCGGCTGTGCGACCGAACGCGCTCCAAAATCACGCCAAGATTCCTTACACTTATACATCTAAACATGTATACTTGGTACCTACAAAGAGCCTTTGTTTTAATTAGAAAAATGAATCAATATGCTCTCTGATGAATATGGCCCAAAACGTAGCCTGATCAAATTCTGGGTTACTTCCATGACTGATCGTAGTTTTCGGGAGGCAATCACATCGCCCAGAGAAAAATCCGGCCTTGGACGATCGAGGATTCTAGCTTTCTCGTACCAAAAGCAAAGGCAAGGCAATTTGGCCGAGCAGTGAGGTGGTTCGGCTTCATTCAGGAAAATCTAAAATTTTTTGGAGCGACATGAGAGTTTTCTTAACGCGAGGTACCTGCACAGCGCATACTGCAGAAAGACTGCACGCCGCTACGTTGTTGCGTCATGGCACAAAGCAATATTGCAGCCCACTCCACACTGCACGCTGGAATGATTATTACGCGCCAAGGAACCTGGGACGGGGACAAAACGTGACGTGATAGCGATATGCACGCACGCACGCCGGTAAGAGTGGTGATCCATCTCGGAATTGATGGTTACGCTAGTTTACGCCCACCCAATACCCGGGGATTCATCACGCATGACATGTGTGACGGTGTGATCGAGTGCATCTGCTGCGTTTGTGAGGCTGCTTGCTAATCATATCAAGGGTTGTTTTTAAACTTTCAATTAACACATGTGTCTCACTTTTTTAAATGTTCAGACGAGACTATATTTTTAATAAATATTTTACTTTTAACGTACTGTATGTTTGGACGAAAATTGAAGACGTGTTTCCATTTCCCACCAAAAAAGAAGGATTAGAAAGTTTTCTATATAGAGGCAAAAAGTTTAATGGAACTATGAGAAATAAGCGTCGTGCTCTACTAGTACTTTTTTTTTCATTTTTCCCACCAAAAAGCGACGTGTTTCCATTTTT